>OX442354.1:21877441-22139941 GCA_949357725.1 Hyperoplus immaculatus | reverse complement strand
AATCTGTTTAACTTAACATTCCTTCTTTTATCTGATGTCCTCGGAGTTCAAATTTGTGGTGAAGGATAGCTTCTAAATTCTCCATGAAAAAATTTAATGATTTAAAATCCAATGGACGGATCATTTAGAGGGGAAACTGAATTGAACAAATGAGTTCGATAACAATTAGGCCGCCGTTTCCACTTCCCACTCTGCCAAATGCGCTCTGATCCATTTGCTCAAAAATGCAAATTGACAGCACAATTGTTCAGACCTAAAGATTGACTAGATAAAGCCCCCCATTTAAAGATAAACGGATCATATTGTACATCCCTAAGTCAGATAGCATCTCAATATTGAATCAAACATAAAAAAGCCAAGAGAAAACTCATAGTGGAAAATCATCTTGATGACACAAATACAATGATGACCAACCAATGAGCTGTAGGCACAAAGAGATGAGACACACATAACAGGTGAGAGGTGACGTCACTACCTGCACCACAGGCACATGTCCGTGTAACACAGCGAACGTGAGGGGCGTCGCCTGCCGCGTTTCGGGAAAGACTGAGGTGTGCTTGTGCACTGAGTTTGGCACCTGGGGAAGGGACACAGGTAGGTGGGTAAAGTGGGGGGGGAGAGAGATACGAAGCCATTAAAACTACTGCAAAGCCTGTACGGTGCACAAGACAAGCAGCTGCGAGGAGGATAGAGATGGTGGGGACAGGAAGCTCTACAGGAGAAACTAATAAGAGTAATTAACAAGGAACCCTGGGGCTGCAGAGGACAGCCTGTCACTGGGGTTGACTTCTAATGAACACACTGGATTGATCTAGTCTAGTTAGGCCCTGTCCTAATGGTTTCACTCCTGATCCTTCCACCACTCCGCTGTGGGTTTTTCTGACAGGCTCTGACCTGACTACTCAATGGACCATCTCTTCTAAGGCTAAAAATAAAACTATGAGCCGAATGAAAACGTGACATGCAGGAGACGCGGTCAAATGAACAAAGCACAAAAGCACATCTCTTACTTATGCTGCTTAAGGAACAAGGGGGCATTAATGTTTTTAATGGGTTTTCCTCTGTAACAACTGTTTATGACAGGTGTTGTCACATGGTCACCAGAGCAAATGATTCCTTTTCTATGTACTTTATCCATTATTATAAGGGACAGCACCTACACTATAGTCAATGCAAAGTATATAATATACTATTGTCGATAAAATGGGCTCATTTAACATGTTAATTCCCCTATGAGTAAATGCCCTTGCTCCAAATGTGGTTAACAAATCCCTCATTATTGTGAGATGTGCAACCCCTTTCTTTACCCATATATTTGATATATATTATATCCCTGAGTTTTGAGAGATATTCCCAAAGCCCCTTTAGGAACAGTATTTTTCCTTAGTACCACTAGCTATATTGGTAGTATATGATCACTATACTGGAAAATCCATCACACCATAATAACGTTATAGGTTTTCTGTAGAATACAAGTGTTGTTAGCACTGTTTTCCCCAAACATCTGGTTTGTTTTCCAGTACTGCACCCCATACGTTATCAGTATAGTAGAGACAGTAGAGAGTCATTTGCTGGTACCTGATTCATATGACATTATCACACTAGTAATGAAGAAAATATAGTATAAAGAGGTACCAATGATTCTTAACTTAAACTACTACTGCTAAACCGAATGAATCTGAGAATAGGTCTTTATATTTTAATTGACGGTGCTTTGCGCTTTGGCCAGGGGTCATGCATGTAGTGGACAAATCAACTCTGACACGATGGCTGATGATGGGATATGTTGTTGTTGTTGAGGTGACTAACGCAAAAGACCAGGATCATTGAGGCTGTAGCTGAAGCACCAACTTCTGTAGGCGGCACACAGTCAAAGGATGACATCTCCGCTCTCTGCAGAACATGTGAGGAATTGGGTTTGCTACAAGTTAATAGATCTTTATCGCTTTTTTTCCTGGACAGCGGGAAACAAATGACTCGGCAACAAACCTCTGCGTCAGGTTTCAGGCTCTAAATACTCAAATGTAAGCAGGTTTCATTGCACATATAATTTCAGTCTGTTTGTAACTGAATACATCCTCACTAATGTGTCAGTGCCTCATGATCTTCTGCTCTTATATATTTAGCACCAGGATGAATGGGGAGGGACATAGAAGGGGAGATGAGGGACAACATGCTTGGTTTTCTCCAATTCAATACCACACATAGTTTTCATAATTACATGCAATTGATTACAAACATTGTCAATGTACTTTAGGACTATAATTATGACCGTTGGCTCCCACTAAAATGATATTCCATAAATATTTATCCGATATGGGCGACTTGCACTCTGCTCTTTTTTTTTACATAATTTGAATCCTTCCTTCATTCGACTTTGATCTAAACAAAGTAAAAAAACCAGCAGAGCAGTAAAAAGCTGCAGCACTGACCTCGCTGTTTATATCGGCTCCCGCATCCAGCAGCATCTGTACCATAGCCTCGTCTCCGCGGACACAGGCGTACATCAGTGGAGTCATCCCCTGAACAAGCACAGGTAAGGGAGAACAAGATCACATCCTTTTAGAAGTTAAACATACAGGCCCCTTTTGTTAAAACACTAAATGGCAATTGTCACATTTTTATGAAAGACAACATTTGTTCATCATTTTCAGTTTGATTTTACAATGGACGTGTCATGTCCCACATTTGACATTGGGCCACGTGCACAACAATTTAACCAGAGTAACGGAAACTAAAATTTAATTAGATTAATATTCCTCTATCGATCGTTTTAAAGTATACCAAATGAATCAATATCTCTTCTGGGCCATAAGGGATATCCGCAGATCTCTTTTGACATAAACCTACATTACTAGACTCTGAATTAGAAAATTTCTGCTGGGATCAGCCCCAAATCTACGTAAATGTTGATTTTCCAATGGAATATTGCAGTATTCCTCTGATGATTTACTGTAGCGGAGGTGGAAGCTTTGATATAATGCAGAGCACCTTGGCATGAAAGCAACAGGAAAAATCATAAGTCAGAATAAGCAAGCAAGAATTTAGTATTCATGACTGCATGTCCTCTTACAAGTCTGCAAGGCGCTCAAAGGTGAAGGAGCCACAGTTTACCAAGCAAACAATATCTTCTGTTCCACAGGCTGTGTAGCGTGTGTGTGAGAGTGTAAATGTGCATGCATATGTATTATTATTTAATGATTGGACCGCATCTCTAACCTGCTCACTCATGCTGTTGATACCATCAGGCCCCAGCAGGCTAACAGCCTGCTTCACCAGGTCTGTGCGTCCACAGCTGAGCATACGGAAGCCCAGGTCCTGCAGGAACTTTGCTTCAGTGGAGGCAGCATCCAGTTTCCTTGAGGCACAGAAGCAGTCATCCGTTCTGAAGGGCAAAGCAGCACACAAAGTGATTCATGGTGGAAGCAGCTCAATGTTTTGACTCTTTTTTGCAATGCGCCATATTTTCCCGAAACACTTGACAAGGTGTACGTTTGTTTAACACTACTAGGAGGACAAGTGTGTGGGTAAAAAAATATGTTCCTACTCCTATATTGCTGATAAGCGAATTTGTGTGCGAGTTGACATGTGTGACAGTTGCTCTCTTTCATGCGCAAATGAAGAGGCTGTGTGCACACATGCTCTGCTGCAGGCCCAAAGGCCAGTGCACTGCTTACAGCCATACCGTAGCTGACGGGGCTCACAGTCCACTCCGGGCAGCAGCAGTCTGGCCGCCTGCCGGACGTCATCGCTGTCCACAGAGAAGCTGCGTCTGTGTTCGGTGTGGACCACAGCCACACGCACCCACTCCATCAGAGGAGGCAGCACCATGAACGGCCTGTAGGGGGAAACAGAGTCACATGTTCAGCCCACTAGAGATTTATTCACTATACTGAATTTACTGAAGTCAGGTCCTTGCAGTAGTTCCCAGGGGGCAGGGACTTGCAAGGAAAATCCACCTCATGGAGAATTTGCATATGTTATTTCTATGAGCTCTGGTCCGGTGTAGCGGATGTTGAGAACAAGATGTATTCACGCCTAGAAGTTGACTTCAAAGAAGCCAAACCAGAAGGTCACATAAAGAGACACTTGTGAGAAAATGTGAGAATGTGAGAAAATCTAAACTGATCGAAATCTAATAGGAATAGCTTATTTTACACACTATAGATAATAGCAATATTGTAAAAAGATTAATTAATTCATTCATTCATTTGTATGCCATGTCTACTATGAAGATTTGTTTCCACTATGTTTTGATTCTCTTCACAATTGACTATTTTAGAGGCCTAAAGATTGACAGAATTGTGTTTTAATACTGTACAGCTGCTATAGGCTCAGCTGGTTACACTGAAGAAGCCAATATCTATAATGCATAGCATATGTGCTATAGAACCCCACTTTATACATTGCAAAAAACATTTGTGTTATGCATAATAATAGAATACTGTATATATGTTTTAAAATCCACTGTGATGTCATAACATTTCATGTATCATCCTAATGCATTACAGGGTCAATCAAGTACTGCAATTGCTCTGCTTCTAATGTTACTGTAGCCTGGCATTTCCAGACCTGCCACTAGGCGCTGGCAAATAAAATGTTCTGTGCCTGTTGGTCTGGGCACTCACCATTGAAGCTCATTAAATATGTCATGAAATCCTGAGCTACCAATGAAATCGTTCTATCTGATATGGACGGGCCAGAGCCCTATGTATGGTGCTCTGGGGCGCACGTAACCGGATGGCGACAATGACGTACATGCGCTGTTGAAGCCGTGATAGTAAACATCAAAGATGGCTGCGGATATGTTGTGTGAGTTTGAGACGGCTTTGGCCCTTTCTTTATAGGTCCATGCTTGGGCCTCGACGTTTTACGATTTGGAAGACGGCACTCAAATCTTTCATTAGCAAGTAAGTGGAATGTTCTGTTTTGCCGACCGACCACAGCAAAAGTTTAATTTAACAGTTAAACCGCTGTTCGCGTTACGTCACATTGTGCATGGCTCTGATTGGTTGTAGTGCTACTGCTATCCAATTGCGTGCAGTGGCATTTGAAATGCACGAGTAGGAGCTGCCCCCTGAGTTGGAAATTACTATTGATCGTGGCCAGACCCTATATCGTTCAAGATATCAGGGTCTGGATTACAGACCCTGATATCTTACAGTGCTCTCTTTCAGAATCCTAGATGGAGAGTGTAGTTCTTGCATGCAAACTTACAGAATGCATGAGTCACTATCTGCTTAGAGTGAGTGAACTAATGGTTTAATGCTATTTCACAAACCTATTGTGCTGCAGAGCCGGAGCTCACAGTGAATAGCTGGAAAGAACAAAGAGGGAAGGCAGAAACAGCAGTCACACGGAGAGAAAGCTCCCACAGAATGCATGCTACCTGGATGTAAATATGCAAAGAGCACAACATTTAAATAACATCTCTTCCTGGCTTCCTGTCTACCTCTGGTATACTCATCCTGCGTCAGTGTTTCCTGCAGCCACAGTCAATCCATATGCATGCAGCTACATATGTGTGATATCACATTCTGACCTTCGTTACAGTACCGACAGCATGTTATGGATCTAAACCATGGATCTAATGGGCACTTTCTTCACTTAAGCAAAACAATGAGCTGTCGTGAATACATTACCGCATAATAACACAATAACGCTCACCGTACTATACAGAAAGCCCTGTCTTAATCAGAAGACATTGTTATGATGAGACAAGACGTGCCTTAAGACTAATTAAAGATATGGGCTTTAAAGGAAGTCTTTCCTATTTGTCAAAATGTGTCCAATCTGACAATTTCAGGATTTTTTTCATCTTTCTTTAATCACATGAACAGTATTCAGGTCATAGCATTGACAATCTGTTTTATTTGAGAAGAATTAAAAATGTTTGACACAGTTTGTTTGAATGATGCTGAGGAAACCAGCGAACCGTGTGTTTTGTGCGAGCTGTCACTTCACAGTATCCACGCTGTGCATACTTGCCGAAAATGGTCTAGTCCTCCGGGATTCACTGTTCAATACAGCACTTGACAAAAGGACGTCTTGATGCCTTGACTGTCCTTGACACACGCTCGGCCCACATCCGTCACTCACTGTTAATTTGTCACTCATCAACGCTACAATAGTTTGATCTGCTAAGAAATGCTTTGCTTTACTCACTTCAAAAGCCGCCTGACCTATAGCCACGTGGCGTTTTTTTTCTTCCACAGACTTCATTAAAGCAGCACGTAACACCTAATCAGGAGGCAAGGAATGTAAAATGGCCACACATACGTTCCCCCGATGGAAACACTAGTTCACAAGAAGTTCAAGGTCTTGCTGTTGCCATGCAAAACCTCTTTCAAGAACTGTAATGTCAAATGGAGACATTCCTGACATGAATTTGCTGCAAACTGGTAATGTGCTTAAATATTTTTATTTATTTTTTTTTTTTTACAAATTGTGATTAGAGCTAAAGCAGACGTATGCTGGACACCTGGGACCTACATTAGCAGATAACTTGCTCCAATGCAGGCGATTAAGTCTGGAGCCCCGGAGGAGGACTGTACAGGCTCAACTGATAGCACTGGTTCCCAACTAATGCCTCAAGCTAGCAGGGGTTTCCACACAATTGTAAGGAAATACTGAGCAGGTCCAGGTACAAATGCTGCAGTGGAATATGACTAGCAGAAAAATAAAAGAGTAGAAACAGGCAAAGATTGACTGTTCTCTACTTTCCGGACTTGTGGGAAAACTATGGAGTATCCAAAAACTACAGGATGAAGGATAAAAGGGAATCAACGCCATGGAAATATTGCCTAACGCTTATGTCATTCACGTATAAGTCCCCCAACTCAATTATAAATACTGACTGAGCATGTGTCTAGTGCACGCCTGCTTCAAATCTTCCCTTTCCTGCCATTGCTCAGGTCACCCAGAGGGCTCAGTCAAGTGGCCAATAAGTTGACAATTCATTTATATGAAACTGTACTTGGAGGAAAAAACATCTGGTGTGCCATTTCAGGGGTGGGCACATATAGAGTCAGAAGCATAATAAAAGTCTGCTGAGGTATACAGTTACAGCGGAATGATCTTTGCAGTTCTCTGCAGATGAAACATAACTGCAGGACAGTGTCTATAAAGTGATACGCTGAGGTGAACAGGAGGACATGTGCAGGGAATTATGGGTAACTAAAGGGGGTTTCACTTTTTCTCATGGCCTTCTTTTATTATCGTCCCAGTAAACATTAAAAGGTGATATATTCTTTACTGTCACACGGTTATGAAATGAAGCAAAGGGGTCTGATGGATTAATCAATACCAGATTATTCTATTACTTTGCCTTGTTGTGGTATTAAAATAATATCTCACTGTATAAAAACACAAACCATTTTTCATGGCTCGGATATAAAGGAAGGTGCGAGTAAAGCTCTAGAAACTGCAACAGACAACTGTCTTTCTCCATAATAAAGAAATTGTTTCCACATGCTGTACTGAATATTAACTTAACTTTATTAGATTTTCCTCTAACCTCTCTTCACTAGCTAGCTTGCCTCTTGTTAAAAATGTGATTTTGTTAATTTTTTTCAATTACAGGCTGTAGGCTAGGCCACAAACCCATTGATGTCCATCTTCTCAGTTCCTGATGGAGGTAGATTAAAGCCATAATGAGTGCTCTTAGTTTCATAATTGCACCAGTTTATAATATATTTTGTTGTAGTCCACAAGGATCCTAATCCTGCAATTAAGGATTTTTGTTAAGGGCACTTAGGGGCTGCCGAAACTGCTGTAAACACAAAAAAAATTAATTTAACTTATAAATCGAGAGATCAATTGAGGGGTGACCTTCATTTGCAATGATGTCGAGACATATTTATAACCATTTGAGTTGATATGCTGAGCCTGTTCATACAAGAAACAGCAACATAAACATTCATTTTTGAGCCGTGTTTGTGTCCAGCTGATGAATATCAAATGCAAAAGGCAAAACAATAGACAGGAAGATGCTTATAAGCTGACGGGAGCTGCATATTCAGGTAATAATTATCTGCGGGTGCATCATTACAAACAACCCTTTTCACTTACAAGCAGTCATGTGATCATACTAAGATTTTTAATGAAGCTGCTTTAATGTGTAGATGTGTAGTTCATGTAAGATTATATAAGACAATCTTTCCAATTACTATGGTGGTGGCATAACATTCTTTTTGTCAACATTTAAGAATGGGTTTGGTCCATTTTTTGCTTATAGCCCTTGAATGTCATTGTCCGAAAGATCATATCTAAGGGTGTGAAGACTGGCAGTATTCTACAGTATAAGTTTCTTTTAGTTAATCATAAATGACCAAAACTCATCTTTTACCACATTTACACATTTCTAAACATATCAATCCTTTCAAAAAAGGCTCAGTAACTGCTATAGTTAGTAGTACATGTGTTGGGGACTACATTCTGCCGTGGATTAATACACATTTGGCACACTATTCAGCAGTGTGTATGTTGGATTTACTTGAAAAAAATACATTGCCCAAGTCATCACACAGTGAAACACTGTGGATCATGTATGTCTTTTTAATGGGCTTTGGCACAGAGGAATACTTGTTAGCAGATCAGTTTATTGTTGGTTTTGTGTTTTGGCATTTCAACAAAGAGGAACATTGATGAGTATGACCAGCCCTGTATTGTAAGGACAGGAGAGGTTCAGGACAACTTTGTCAAGTTTAACTTTGTCTTCTAATGGTCTGTGTTGTTTAGCTTCAGTGTTTGAATATTCTTTATCTCACCTCTCTGTTTGTAAGGTAACTTTGGAGGGCTCAATGTTGGGATTCTCCCACTCCATTTGAGGGCAGTGCATGAAGTAACACAGAGTGTAGATGGCCTCGGGCGCCCAGTGAATCATACTGCTCTTCTGGTGGATCGGCGTCCCATTGTTTTGGTTCTTCATATACAGCGGCTGTAGATGGTGCATGGCCCGAGTCACCAGGTCACCTGCACTCACACACACACACACACACACACAAAGGGAAACACAAAAGGAACATGAGTAGCGAGAAAGGTATATAAGTGAGGGAGAAAATACAGGAATATTTTAAGCACACAGCCTTTAAAAAGGCGTCAGAGAATCATCTTTATTCCTTGCAGCCCCCTTTAGATCTCACAGAAGGAGGGCATGGAGAATAAGCATGCTCAGGACTGCACTGTGTGCATAGACTGAATATGTATGGATAAACATTAGTTACTCCAAGCTATTTCCTCTGCATAATCTGTTAGTACTTTAAGGTCATCTAGTTGGGCTCTAAAAATAAAAGCTTGGGAGGACTGCAAATAAAAATTGGAATAATCTTTAGGCTGGGTTTATGAGGAACTAAACAGTTCTGAATAAAGCATTTGTTAGCCCCACTTTTTTTACACTTGAGGGCAAAAACAGATGAAGTAAATAAAAAAATGGAAAGATGAGTTGGATATTTCCTTCACAGCCGGATGTCACAGATAGTCCACCATCTGCTTGAAGAAAACATTAGGACTGTGGCATCTAGACAGAGTATGCTTACTTGGAAAACATCCCTGTATTATTACAGCATGGACAAGAATTGCCCATTTCACTCAATGCTGTCAGATATGTTGTCGCTTCTCCTTCCTGTGCGAGCCACTGCTCTGCGAGAAAAAGTAATGAAATTCTGAAGCTGGGTCGATCTACTCTGGTCAATTTGATACTATTCAAAGAACAATAACAAATAAGAAGTAATGGAACACAATGGCACTTGGTTCCCCGTGTCTGAATGAACTGTGCTGTGTGTATATGTGTGTGCCTACAGAGCGGGAACAAACAGTCATTCCTATGGACAAAGGGGTTGGTTTAGCATCAAAATTGAGCTATTAAGCACTTGCCAAGATTCCATTAAGGCTGGACAATGCGAGAGGGGCGAGTGGGGGAAAAAGATGCCTCAATGAGGGAAGAGCATTGATGCAACAAAAAAAAAAACAGCCAATCTCTTAACTGTCCTTTGGGAGCAGTGCGCTGATAGAGAAATATGCTGGACGACATCTCATGTCGCAATGAGCAGGACATGTTACCACAGGCACAGGAATGACCACCTCGGGTTCAAACTTTAAGTTGAGGCCCTGCAGTCGCTACCTGTTACTCCCCTTGCATTTCTATCTTTCTCTTACAATTACAGACAGGAATACAGATGAGCTTGTAACATTGCCCCCTAAATCTTGGTAAGGTGAGCCGAGGTGGTCAAAAAACAGACAGTTCTCATGCCTTATTTATGCCAGTGACATTTCCTATACGCTAGCACAGGAGGTCTGGCGGCACCGAGGTGGGAAGATTATTACTAACACTGAAAGAGTATAGCAGCAGTGAAGAAGCAGCAGCTTAACACTTTAACACGTGAGATTACTGCCGCGTGTTCTGCAGATGTACGCAGAAATAATGCTGAGAAAAAGATTAACTAATTATATTCTCGTCCTTCATTTCGGGCCCGAAAAAAAGGAGGGATGGACAGAAGTACAGCAGTTTAATAAGCTAAAAGGTCAATATCCTTTTCATTATAGGATTCAAGCCTTTAATCGATTAAACCCATCCCGAGTAATTCCCTCTGTGCTAACGAGAAGAGGAGAGGAGGAGGACACGCTGCGCAGCACATCCTGCTCCTCAGGTATCTCAGTGATTCACTTAAAGCAGTGTGCGGAAATGCTTTCCCTTTTTTTTCAAGTGTTCAAATCCCCCTTTAGAAAAGCAAAAAATCACACAAATATGCCCATTTGCACAGTATAATGGTTTTGCCTTGATTTACGGGGGACTTTATGAGAGTTGGCACCTTTAAGGTCAGTCACCGACAATGCAGCACCACCATAACAACCAAACTGCTCATTTCTTCAGGGAGTGTGAAGGCTGTTGTTTAATGTTTAATGGTATGAGAAAGAATAATGCTCTTTGGAAATGTAAAAAAAAAAAAGTAGGCTACTTTCTTTTCTGGAGCGATTACGCCTAAGGCTCTTATAGATAAATAAATACAAAGTAACTAGCTTTCCTTTGAGTATTGCTGAATGGGGTCTGTGCTGCACTGAGCAGCTGCGGCCATCCTCACAGTTTTAATTATGTTGCTCCTATGTGGCCGTGATTACAGTTAACGGTTGCCCTCGGCCATCCTGAGTCAAGCTATCCTTTCTGCTATTAATGTCTTCCATTGAAAAAAAAACACCCAAAGCATTAGGCCACCATCTACCACACATTTGAGTTAACATGGAGGGCACAATCACTATATCTTTATGGAGCTGTTCCACCTAAATGTAGTGCAGTTGAAGTACCAGCTTAACAAACAAAATGACTGAACTCACACTCTGTTCAAAACATAATTCAAGTTATTTCATGGGTGTATATTTCACTCCTTGCAAGAATACTGTTAAAGGAATACTTCACCCATACGGAACCAGCGTTCTATCATTATAAAATAACCATTATAATATAATGAATGAGGTTTTTCTTCCCTCAGTCTTCCCTTAGTCTTCCCTTGGCCCAACTGTCCTGTTAATTCTAACCCTTACTGTGATGTCACAGTAAGGAAAAGGTAGGGTTAGACAGTGAGACCATAAAACACCCTTTCTGCCTTTTCTCAGGCTAAGATGATCCGATTTAAATTTTGTTTGCACATTTATACTAAATAGGATCTCCGAGTTCAATACACCTTCATATTCCAACCGGTGAAGTAGGCCTTTAAGGACACAAAAGGACACTATTGTTCAATCAAAGCAAAATAATTAAATAGACACTTTAGAATTGTACTGATCTACTGTATCATAAGTATTGCTTTTGTTATATCAAACCCTTGAAACTTGCTGAATTTTAAGTGTTTTAACGCAGTTCATTCAATTTGACTTCAGTTTTTAATGACACACAAAGCACTAAATTCATTAAATTGCTATTTCCCATTCCATTATACGAATGTCATGGGGTACACAGATATTCTGTGGTATTAAATATAAGCACTTGATCTTATTTCTGAAGGCACTGGCAGCCATTATCAGCATATTTGTTCATTCTTGGCTGAAATAAATGTTTCCAGGAGAGCAATGCTGATTGTTTCGAACGAGAAAAAGCACAAGATAAACATTTTATGAAACTGCTAAGACCAGATCCAGACACCCCTTTTCTTTGCTATGGTAAAATGTGTGTTTACAGCTCTGTGCCCAATGACGATGAGTAATGCTGTTTAAGAGTGTTTTTTAATCAGCATAAATAACTAATATTGTATGACAAAGTACCCACCTGGGGAATTTACAGCTAAACATGAATTATTAATGCCAACATTATTATTTCAATGCTGAATATAGTTGTGGATATTACGATTTAGGAACAAGTCAAAAGGCGAAGTGAGCAAAGGGACAGAAGATGGTTAGCTGTTTCCAGTCTTTATGTTGAGCTAATCTTACCGTCTCCTTCATATTTAGCTATACAGACCTGAGATTGATAAAGATTCTCTCACCTCCAAATCTATTCATTTAGAGTAAGATAATGGGAAGAAGGTGCATGACACTGCTGGTGGTTTTGTGATTAGAGGCCAACGGACATATCAAACTACGCGGAGAGGTCACTGCCATTTGACCTTGTTTCACTTTGTGGTCGTGTTATTTTTACAGCCGTATAGATTTACCTTTTTATGGAGAAAGCTTTAATTTTCTATGCTCCACCAATCGGCACCTACAGGTATTGATTTGGTGTAATATAATACATACAGAGTTTGACAAACTACTCTGTGGAACAAATGTGTCCAGCATGAGTAAGAATGGCACACCGTGCGTCCCAGTCATTTCAGACCGACCTATCAAATATGCTAATTTGGCATTCTGGCAGAAGGGAATATACAAAGAGATAAATGAGTGGCAAAGCCCTTAGTTACATTGAGTCTAAATGCCAGTGTGAAAAGCTGTCCCTGCACAGGAAGCACATTTTACTGAGCTGGAGCAGCCAGTGTTTTTCTTCAATGAAATGTATTTCTAAAAATTGTACTCAAAATCTGTCCTTCTCTTTTACCTTCCCATCTTCTATCATTTTCTGCATTTAAACAATGTGACAGCCTGAAAAGCTTTTCTTAAATATATAAAAAAAAAATCCAGCTCCTGCCTTGTGTGTATACTTGCAAATCCTATATAGTTATTTACAGAATTCCTCTCCAAGGGCTGATAACATTTCCACGGGGCCTCAGCTCTGTTAATATCCACCGGCCACTCTGTTGTCTCAGAGTGTGTTTGCAGTGTCAACAGAACAGAATGAGTCCTTGCTTGACCTCATCAATACAACATGGACAGAGCACTGGCCTTTTGCCTCAGCGATGGATGCACCCCCCCACCCCTCCTGCGAAAAAACACGCGGTGAGGAGAATGGGCTCGCAGTTTGCTCTGATGATAAATGTTTACACTAGATATACTGAAAATATTTTTCCAGCCTTGTCTTGACGCACAGATGCCAAAACAACAGAAACAGACCCCTGACACATTATTTGGCTTGAGGAATTTAACTTTTATATTGTCTTGCACATAGAACTGGTGATCTTGTTCTGTCAGAGTATTCCCTGCAGCACTCAGATGTGTTTTTTTTTTGCAATGAGCTAGGCACAACCAAGAAATGAAGCTGATCTCAATGCATCTTGATTCTGTGATTATTATATCTGATTATATCAAATGAGAAGTAGGCTATATTAGGCCCTGTGCAAGACAAGTATAAGTTGTCTTGCCACTGCAGAATTTTGTGGAGACCTTATATGCCTTATATGACCTGGTATATGATTATTATGTCACAGTTAAGGGCTGTTGTTCAGCCAAGTACGGCAAGATGAAAGAACAGCCCGACGAGGCATTAGTGTCGGGCAGTACAACGCACCTTAACTGTGAAATAATAATCTTATACCACGGCCTGGAGTGAGCTATTGCTTAATTCTATGGGACTGGGACAAGAGGGTAAAACATAATCAGCATTTAATTTCTTAAATGATGCACAAAACCTATTATCATTATGTAAAACCTAGAGCCAATGTTTATGACTTCATACTTGTATAAATGTATTTAGAAAGCATTCAGATGCCCATTATCTTTTGAATCAGTACATTGTACATTAGTACATTGCGACTGTACAGACATTCGATTAACTTTTGGAGCGCTTGACAAACTTATTGGCTCAAATAATTTTTTAATGAACGGTTGTGGTTCATTAGAGTTGCTCCCTTTGACACAGTGTGTGTCCCACTGATTCACAATCATTTAAAATAGGCACAATAGGATTAGGATTAACTGATAGTGCAGCACAATATTCGTGCCTTATCAAACACCATCATCACATCAGGCAATAATATCTTCTACGATGTGAAGACGACTTCCATTTGACCTGAGCTGCACACAGTCATTCAATAAAAACAACAATCTGTGTGAGGCTGTTCTTAGACACAACAGGGCTTTGAGCGAAATGAAGGATTAGCGTGCTAACCAGTTTAGCTATAGATTGTTCCCATGCTAAAACACCGAAAATAATTTCAACCTTTGCATCAGATGATAAACATACTGCCTCAAAAGGTTTTCAGTCCAGGAACACCAAGTACTGCACATGGAGTATTATTTTGGCACACAATTGTGCAAATGATAAACTCTTGAATATAAGCCCAAAATGACAGGTGTCAGCAATTTTCAGCTTGCACAGTTGTTTGTGTATTTTTAAGGGTAGATTTCCTGAACTTAATGGCTCAGCGTCCCACCACCATACTCATAAAGTCACATGTGTTAGCCTAACACTGTTAGGTAACCAAAAGTGTAGGAAAACTCTCACAAAGTATGAAATAAATAACAAAAAAAACTTTTGAACATCTCAATTGGAAAGCATCGGTATGTTGCTGTAGCCTCCACTCTTGCGGGATAGCTTTTCGCTGGTTTTGAAACCTGTCTGCAGGGCTTTGTTCCCATTCCGCCACAAGAACCTACACAGTGTAGAGCCTTTTCACATTTTGATTTGTCACAGTGGGACAATTGAGTGTGAATAATACAATTTATGATGGCTAAATGACATGCACTGTAGCTGCTTTAATGTCAGGTTATTGTATTGTGCCTGGCACACTGTTAAGACTGGGCCACTGGAATAGCAGAGACATTGTTAATGTTATTAATGACACTTGTGATTTTCCATGCTATGACAAATGTCTGCTGTGAAAAATAGGCCTATAAGTGAGGTTGGTTGATAAGGCGTGGCTAGAAATTGGCGCTCCAATTTATACCAGGGTTCTGTTAAAACGAGAAAGTATTCTCTAAAGACTAATGCTATTAAAATAAAAGCACAATTATGTCTCATAGACTGTACATAAAAGAGTTCTGTCTTAATTGTCATCGGCTCACTCTGACCCAATGACCTTTGATTGATGATTGGGTGGTCGATTGCTTTTTTTCAAGGGCACATTGAAAGCAGTATCCCTGCGTTCCAATAGCCGTTCAACATGCCCTCGTTCACTTGCCCTAGGCACTTGCCCTCGGGGGAATCCCCGCCGCCATCTTAAGTGTTGTTCCAATTGTCTGGAAACTGAAGTGAACTTCGTGATATAGACCCTCGGAGGGCTGAGTGATCAAGTGAACATCCATGGTCACTCCGAGGTGGATATCACCCACAGTGCATTGCAGTTTGTCTTCTTCTTCTCCTTTTATTTTCCGGTAGACTATGCTTTTAGGGACATCGCGGCCACCCGCAGGACAAATATATATATATATATATATATATATATATATATATATATATATATATATATATATATATATATATATATATATATATATATATATATATATATAAATATATTACAAAACGCCTCAATTAGGCTATCCTATTTCCATACGAACAATCCAGTGAATGTATTGCAGTTTACACATTGCTGCTATAACACAAATGGCTGCCAATTAGAGGACTATTTAAAACAAATGTTTTTGGTTGAAACTAACATAAATAAGAAAATATGTCGGAGCAAACAATTTACATGTGTAAGTAACAATATCTTGATAATCTGAGTTACCGTGTCGAAATTCAATGTTTGTTATGCTATGGAAATGGCTTTCTGCAACATAGGCTACCTTAGCAGAATGTTATAATTCTGTATTATTTGCATTCAGATTTACCTATGTAACTGTCGGTCCATTGCGACTACAAGGGCAAGTGGGCAAGTGGGTTCCATTTAAATCCTCCGCACCTCCCCCGCCCAGTCTCCCTCCGCTCTCCAAGTTCCCTCCGTGCAACGTATGCTGTTACGTCACACCAAGGGCTGAGGGTAAATGAACGAGGGGAAGTGCAACTACTATTGGAATGCAGCTCAAATTGTTAGAGGGATGGTCTCACTTCTTCCGTCACGCCCACACTCACACACACACACACACACACACACACACACACACACACACACACACACACACAAGCACACAAACACACAACTCACTGAGTTCAGAGATGCTGCCCACTCTTGTAGCCAGTAAGCACTGTTCAATGGAGCGCAGTTCAGACTGACTGTAGGCGTTCCCCTCTCCACTCTTCCCCGCTCGATGCTGCTGCTGCTGCTCCCTGTGAAGAGTCAGACCCTCAGGTAGGCAGAGCACACCTGGGAGAGAGAGAGAGAGAGAGAGAGAGAGAGAGAGAGAGAGAGAGAGAGAGAGACATTACATTACATCAATGTCGTGTTCAAGACTCAGTGACTCAGACTCAGTGTGAAAGCTCAAGACTTGAATAATGTACCTGATTCTGTCAATACCCAATTAAGATTTCTCTTTACAGAACAAAAGAGGAATAACAGAAACGGCATCTTCTCTTCACCTCCTAAATGTCAATGTCTCATTAATGTGTAATTGTTTGAAAAATGAGAATCTGATTTAGAAAACCATGGAAGACACACAAGGTAATAATTAGGCCTCCTGTTGTAACTGCCAGAAACTTCTCTCAAAGGTGCTAATAATGTGTAATATTTCAAATGCGTTTTCATCATTCACACCTCTGTGTGGTTTGTTTCTCTCGCTCTGAGGGTGACGATGCAGACTGCTCTAAGTTTCCCTTTTCTGACAGTTTCATATTCCTCTGCAGCTTCTTACTGGTTTGCAGGGTGTCATCTTATGAAATGGCTGAGAGCAGTGAGTCCCTACTTAGCCCTTTTAATCACTTTGGGAATAAAAGTAGCTTTGGCTTTAAGGGCTCCTTTCTCATAATATGCTGCTAAATGAATGCACATGCTGCCTGCGGTGACGGTTACACTCTTCATTCATCTTGTGGAAGCAGACACTTGCTTTTAGGGCGATTCATTTCGCTTCTCTCCATTGAGACAGTGGTTAAAAGCATGGAAATTACTAAGGAGGAGGGGGGTTATTATGATATTTTTATTAATAGGCTAGAATATTCGGTTAACAGGATGCATCATTTTATTCTTCTTCTGGTCTCCCCTCATTTTGACAGTAGCCAATTCACTCCTATTGTGTGACCTAGTGGCTATGTCAAAATGACACTGCCCTCCTAACATTGTTTGACTCAAGGTGGACTGGATATAATATTTCAAAATCAATACAGCAGAACCAGAGACATCCTCCTTTTTATTTGAACATATTATTCTTTGATGTCAAAGCCGGTGCCTTCATTATCCACAACAATAGAACTGGAACATTGACAGTTATATAGATTATGTTATGCTATGAGTGGCTAACTATGCTATAGTGGACCACTAACCTGAAGCAAGAATGAGGAAAGGGCTGCAGGGGTTCGCTAAGCTCACGTCTCTTACTCAAGATTATTATTTTTTTCAGTTTAATTTGAGAAGTCATGGGCAGGGTGTTGCAATATTACTGCTTGTCAAGTGCAGGGTTGAAATAATATGATTATGATAATGTTGGGGACTGCCTTGTTTTTTAAAAAGTAAATCCTAATTTTTAGCCCCCCCATCTCAAATGATTTCCCTACAGAGAAAATGTGGTAAATTGACATCGTTATCTCTTTCAATAATACAGCAACTAAATCTGCAGGTCTTCCAATGTGCCTCTGATTATCCTTTTGTGATTGCCGTTCACTTTATACAAGTCATAAAAACTGTGCACGGAGTAAACATCTGGAAGCAGAATTCTTGGTAATAATTCTTAGTTATTTAGCTTATTAACCGGCAGAGCAGCTGCGGCAGCACCATCTCATCTACAACCTTGTTAAGGTTAGGCAGAGAGCTGTTCCCTGCATGACTATGGAACAAAAAACCAGGAGGTATCACCATCTGCTGCAGTGGTGTCAGGTGTCCCAAACAGCTAGCTTTCAGCCAACACTCCAGACAAGGCAACAAGATCAATTACGAAGAAACAAAACTTTATGTTGAGGTCTCTGCAGGGATTACTCTGCAACACCTCTTTTACTGCATTTTATTGCTCACAATGTGCCGTCTAAAGGGCCACAAGTGCAAACTCCTGGAAATCCATCTCAACCGTTTTAAAGCAGCAGGAGGGCTATACCTCCTATACCACTTTCCTCTCAAACAATTATGCATCAAAGTAAATAGCCCGCTCAGAGTGCGACCGCAGGATTTCATGACCCAACTCTTTGATATGCACCGACTAAAAGGCCCCCAGGTGTGATACAGCACTTTTATATTATTGCACCGCAGACGCCATAATTTTCATAACTTGCTAAAGAAACAAAAAAGTCTCTTTCAATTTAACCCTGGCCCTGTTCCATTTCCTCTGTTTTATTTTAAGGTGGAGTATGTGCTTCTGGAGAATGCTTGTTGTTGTCAAACCACGAGCCGCCGCCTGTGCTTACTGTGGTGCGCTGAAAAAAATCTGGTGTAAATAATACACAGCCTAGGCTCTGTAAACTGGTATATAAACAAAGGGGGCCCACTTTAGCCAGCAGCATGCCTGTTAACAGTGCCTATAGGCTTTGTAATAACACCTGAGGTTTTTCAGCGTGCACACAGTACGGAGAGGTAACGGATCTTGTGGAGATATTCACTCATTTTGAAAAAAAATGATTTTAACAAGAATCTCCAGAATCGCTGACTCTACCTTTAATCTATTTTTCTTTTGCACTTGTTTTGATTGTCTGTCAGGGTGGTTGCAGCAGCAGCAATCATGCAGGACTGGCAGTATCTATTGTGGGGTTGCATGAGTAGACCAAGGATCCTAATGTGGCTTCAAAACACATGAATAAAGAACACCTTACTATAACACTTGAGCTTTCACTGTTCAGCTCCTTAACCTTGGGTTCAGGGGAATAAGAGAATAACAGGAGCAGCTGACAGTGAAGTGCTGAATGCTCTCAGGACGGACTGAGGCAAGGTGACTCACTGGCTCGCCGCATCCTAATGCAAGGCACCGTCTTCCCTCAGGGAGAAACTGATGGAGCTCTTACATGCCACAGACTGTATTCTGGCTGCACTCTATTCGCGTGTGCTCGCGTGATGAGAACTCTCTCGTCACCACCTTCCTCCTGATTGCCACTGCAACACAGTATCCTCCTTGGAAAATGTTATGCTTTCTGCTTTCAAGATCTTCTAAGTTGTGCACTGGCCGTAAACACAACATGAATAAAAAAGGCAGTCATCGTTTTAAGATGTGCAGTTGTAAGAGATGAAATTGTCGAGAGGAGAATGAGGCAAAGAAACAATAGGGTCTACACATTCTTATTCTTTGTGTTCACAAAACTCCTGCCAAAACATAACCACAAATGCATAATGACAAACTTCCTCCTGGGATGCACTTTTTGCTTTTAAACCTGTCGAAACGCATCGGGGTTACTGCATAAAGTGTTTTGGCTGGATATTTTGAAGGAGCAGTTTTGGGAAATATATCACTCTCTTGTCTGCACAGTAAATATGAAGCTACAGTTATAGCAGCCAGTTAGTTTAGCTCAGCGAAAAAAACTGGGAAGAGACACTCTCTCTAAAAATCACTAATTCACAAGGGATTTCTTGTTTAATCTGTACAAAAATCAAAGATGTGTTCAAGCTCGGGACTCGTGATATTGTGCACGCAGGACCAACAGTGGATTTAGCCACTAATTGCGTCTCCATTCACTTTGTGAGCTTTTGCCCAATATCTCAAATTTGCCTCGCATTCTGTTTGAAAGTGCTGTGGTATCAAACTTCAAATCTCTCTTTCGGGCAAGAACGGAGCGAACTGTGTTTCCTCGA
This sequence comes from Hyperoplus immaculatus, assembly GCA_949357725.1. Classification (NCBI taxonomy): domain Eukaryota; kingdom Metazoa; phylum Chordata; class Actinopteri; order Uranoscopiformes; family Ammodytidae; genus Hyperoplus; species Hyperoplus immaculatus. The sequence continues at coordinate 22,119,785 of OX442354.1, read as the reverse complement.
AATGCAGAACTATTCCTTTAATCTAATTACTGGTAGTGAGTGGAGCATGTGTTTTGACTTAGTCTGTTTTGGTTTGTGAACATTGTTACATGCATACAAATCACTGATGGCTGTTTTTGAAATAAAAACTCTTTTAAATAAACTCAATATCCTATACTTTCCTATTCACTCATGTTTCGCCTTGGTCTGTCTGCCAAAGAGCATACTACTTCAGTTCGGATCCAATCTGACTTGTCTCAGAGTTGACTAGAGCAGTGTGGCAGGGATGCTGACCTCGATGCAGGCTCCTACCCTGCACTTAAATCTATTTTGGCAGGGACACTCAGGGAAGTGCACTTCCTTAAACACGCTGCAGCTCTGCAGGGGCACAACAGACATACAGATAAGATAGTCAGGCTTCGGATCTGGCAAATCTTCAATGCACTGTACAAACAAGTAGACCCAAAGAAGTACTTGGCTGAATGAGATGTCATATCTAACTCCACTCATGTCTTTGATTCAGAAACAAAGTAGAACAAAAGCAAATACAGACAGCATGATAGAAACACAGTTAGAGAGATGCCATTAATCATCAGATAAAGACGGCTTTTAGTGCACCGATATGGCTCTAAAGGGTTAATCATCTTGGTTCTGCACACGGATCACAGTAGTGCTGCCCCACTCTGGGCTCGGGCTCTGCTCTGCCAGGCCAGATGGCTACCATATGTATACAGAGTGGAGCAAGTGATCGTAGAGGGAGAGAGGTGGAAAGCGGGAAACATAGTAGTGACGTGTGTTGAGATGTGTAAGAAGGCCTCTCCTTCCCTTAACGGCTGCTTTATTCATTCACCATCATTTCCACCGTGGCTGGAGTTGTAGAAATAGAGTTGTGAATTCGAAACAGTTCTTTCTTTTTTTTCCCTCAAGGAGAGTTGTTTGGATTGACTGTAAATCTCCAGAGGTATATTCTCGGTTTGTGCTCTCAGGTGACCACAGTATGGTCTGAGGTAGCCTTTAGTCTTTAATGGGTTAGTCCTCCTGTGCCAGCCGCAGGGGTATAAAGTAGGAATGTACAACCACAAGGCCCAGTGAAAAAATACACGGGACGTACACACGCGTATGTCTGCTTAATTTAGGAAACTGGCAGAGGGAGAAGGCATGTGAACACCGGAGGAACCACAGACACATGCATACAACTGCTAATATACAGTCAGAAGATGCCAACAAGCCCATTACAAGCAATGTTGCATACAATGTGCTTATGTATTGGTTATTAAGAAGACTTAATCCCCCAGCACTTTGTGTCTGGTTGAAGTGGGATGTGCTCTGCAGAGAGAACAAGGTGTTCAGCTGAATCCACACTTTTGCTGGGCAAGCACATTCAGGAAACAGTCTCCTGAAGATCCTCTCGATGTCCCCGATACAGACTGAAGACTGAAAAAGCTTTTGAGTTTCATCATGTACTGCTCTGAAAGGGACACACACGACTCCTGATGCCTCCTTGTACAAGTTAAGAAGAGCTGTATATGAACATCAATCTTCCTCTGCTCTTGTTTCTTAACCATGCATTAAAATGAATGCAAAAATGAACAGGACAATGTACTGGTCCTATATTGACACCCCTCCACTGAACTAAACATCAGAGGTCGGTCACCGACACACCGGTACATTTTGAAGCTGCAAGTAACCACATCTGGTTCAAGGACAATTTGCTAAGGTTTTGCTTGCTAACATGGGAGGCTCAAACAATCCAATAAATCATTTTCACCAATCATGCTGCCCTCCGCCCTGTTGCTGCTTCACTTGTTAAGAGTGAATGGTGTGTGCAATCTTGTACAGTACAAGATTACACTTTCCTGATTGAAATCACATCTTATCATTGAAACTCCTTGACGCAGGTGCTCTATAGACACCAAAAGGTCAAGAAGCAAATGGTACCCACGGCCCTATGTTCACTACCCTGTGTCTTTAATATGGGGCTAAGGCTCTGAGGCACATTTAAACATGCAACGGAAAAACATGCTGCAAAGAGCCCAAACAAATACAAAATCAAGTTATACCACTCAACGCTGCCACGAAAGGACTGGAGCACTTCTTGTTGGATGGATATGCATTTTTTCTTTCTGAGTTTGTTTAAGATTTTGACTGCATTTATTCTGTATTTGCAGCATGTTCACTGTTAATGTGTAATGTATTTGTGTTGGCTCTCTGCATCACTGTTTTTTTTATTTCTTTGAAGCACCTTTCTGATATTTGTATTTGTTTTGGATTGTCATTTCTTACATCATTGTCTGTGAAGTTGCAGCATGTTTCTCCAAATGCAAAATGCTTTGGTTCGGCCGTCGTCTGTCACTCAATTTGGTAGAGGTTAGCGGATTTTCAGTTCTTGTGGTTGATTATTGGTGGTGGTGAGGCTGCTCTTTTGGTTCCATTTTAAATCACAGATCAGCCCTTTAATTCCCGTGATCATTCTGCCTCATAAGAGAGAGACAGGTACAAAAGAGATAAGACAGCTGTGTACAGTCTGTGGCAACTGAATCATTGCAGGAAGCAGCTTGGAAATGGCAACACACATAAACTACAGGGCTACAAAAAGGAGGGAATAAGTCAGGCAAATGACCCACATGCAAGTACATACTATACAAAATCATTGACACACAATAGACTCTACACTGAACACACACACACACACAGATGGAGGGCTTGTTGTGACGGGTGACCGACGCACAACAAGGGCACAGCTAGAATTACGCAATCTTCTCCAATCAGAGGGGAGACCAGCCTTCATGCGGGTTGTGTGTTTTTCCACCCCGAGGTAGCAGCTCTTTGGCCATTATTTTTCTCTTTTCATCTCATTTCTTCTGTCAAGGGTAATAACTCTGCATGTAATATCCATGAGTCCAACGCTCCCCGCAGGATGCTTTCCAGACAATACTGGCAATCAGCAGCAGCAGCAGGGAAAAATCTGCAGTCACTGGGCCGTAATCTCTCTTTGCTCACCCTGCACTACCGTCTCTATGAGCTTTAGGGAGAGTCTTAAAAAAGAAGCGCGATAGTATTTTCTTCCATACAAATTATCTCATATAATCTGATGGGAGGAGGGAACTGAAGAAAGTGTGCGTGTGTGTTTGTGTGTGTGTGTGTGTGTGTGTGTGTGTGTGTGTGTGTGTGTGTGTGTGTGTGTGTGTGTGTGTGTGTGTGTGTGTGTGTGTGTGTGTGTGTGTGTGTGTGTGTGCGTGCATGCGTGTGTGCGTGTGTGTGTGTGGTCCATCACATTACAGTAAGAAATCAAGGAAGGAGACACTGTGAATTATGACTGTATGAAAAGCCTCTGAACTCTTGACAAACAGACACAGCGAATCCTGCCAAATTCAGCAATGTTCTGAAGTGATTGCTCATTCAGCACTGTGGGCACCAGAGTAATTAAAGGATATGATGAATGTCGTAAAAAAATTCGATTTGCTGCAGAGGGATATTCTCCTGCAGGTCATTTTAAAAAGAGGGTGACATCACATCGAGACGCTTGTAAACACTGGGAGCTTCTAGGCGAAGTCTCTCTCGGACATGAAAACTCAGCACTGTAAATATGAAGTAAAGTGCAAAGTAGATAAGACGGTAAATCCCCAAGCCAGTCGCCGCCTGTGTGCAAGCTGTGCATGTTTAAATGTTGGCTCCTACATCTGTGTGGGTGTGTGTGTGTGTGTGAAATGAAGGTATTCCCAGGAAGTGTGTGGCGTGTTTTCAGACTGCATGTCAAAATAGCACCAAACCTCAACGCCCATGCACAATTCATGGTGTTTACGAAACTTTTTGCAGTCACATTTACTGAACTGCACATTCCTGTAACCCTCAATCTGCTCCGTAAAGACTCAGCAGCATGGCCTCATGCCGTGCAAATGCCTACTGCTGCAGCACCTACCATTTCCCACTCTTGTCATTTGTGTTTGCGTCACATCTGTGAGTAAATGTCACTTTTGAAAGATCCACAGAAAAAGAAGAACGTGCACAGAACAAGACATTTGCAAACGAGGGGAAGGGAGGATGATTCAAAGTATTCAGGGCAAAACATCCCTCAAAGTGCTGGATGTGAGCACCGATGACTAACAGTGGCACAAGGATTTGTAATGCACAGTTCAGCCGGCATGTGTATTAATCCGCATCCGAAAGTAGTCCCTTATTTATGCACCTTTTACTCCTGTATCAAATTACAGTGCCGAATTGGTTCATGACATTTCTGAGCCTTTTTCAGGCTACAAAAAAAACACACAGACAGGGTAGGTAAATCTTACAAGAGAATGGACTAATTTGTGGTTGGTTCTCAGAGGTTTTGCTGATGATAAGAATGATTTTGAAATCCTTTGAAATGTGCCCATTGTTTCGGCCCATCTATGTTTCATTCCAGGGGTTGCTGTGGTGCACAGTAACTACTAACACAGATCACGCACTTTTCTGTTTTCCAAACATGCAGGCACCTTTCATCTCCATTCAGCTGCCTAGAGATTTTCTTTGTATTTCCTCCTATGACCCTTTCACAAACATATTCACACATACAAGCTACTGACTGAAAAATGTATCTCTATCTCCTGTTACTCCTCCCAGGACTCCCATGGTCAAACTGGTGGAAATAATCTGATAACTGCTGCCATCCAATAAACAGGCCAGACTCCCACCGTCTTGTGCGTCATGTTAGGCCCATGCCCTGCTCTCTCGTTCCACATTTGCTTTCTAAATGCAGGTTTGTTGTATTCTCAGTGGGCAGACCATCAGTCTCCTCCATGATAACACCCTGCAAGGTGTGGAATTATGAAGCTCGTATTGTATCAGGATAAAAAAATGCAATGTCAGTGTGTGTTTGTGAATTCAATTGAATGAGTATTTTTCCTATATGTGCATGCATGTTTTATGTAACTGGTGCATTTTTAAATAAACATTCCAATACCGTAACTGTACATTACATAAAGCAAAACAACACAGACGTGAGTCTTTGACAGTCAGCAAAACACTATTTCCTCCATTACTGTTAGTGTTAACATCAAAAAATTGCTTGAGCGGTTTATCCGACTCCCTTATCTGAATATTGATTCATTACTCTTCCCTGAGTTGTTTTTCGGGATGGGAAACCAGCAGTTTATGAGGCATAAAGCTCCAAATTGCTCCGTAATTGTTTAACTCTTGTTAAACAACCTTGTGTAACCTATCAACCTTAACCTTGTGTAATCTATCATTCTGACTTTGCAAATTGGATGTGTGTAGCACACACACTGACTGGAAGTTTGCCATGCCTGGCAGAGAGTGATGAGGCCTGGGGCTATGTGCCGCTCCCTGTTGCTTCCCCCTACCCCAGCACCTCCTCAGGGGGGTGACCCTCACTGTGTAGGGCCTCCGTTAGCAAATATCTCTGTCACTTTGATGATGTGAGAGCGCTCGTAACATAAATGGGTTGATTCGATTTGGAACAATGCTCAAAACCTCAGGGGAGGAGCTCCGCTGAACTCAACTGTATTGCTTATTATGTAAAATGTGGAAAGCCTGACCAAAATAAAACAATGTCCTCTTTGTTAAGTCTTGAGAATGAACAGTTTCTCCCATACTTAGGGGTGATCATCAGCCAAGCTGTAATTGAGCAATTTACATTATCACTCACTAAATCAGTCATGCAAGCTCAGCTTTTAGAAAAAAACACTTCCTCTTACACTTCTCACTCATAAAACTGCATCATAAACACAAATAAGCTTAATAATAAACATTTCAAACAAGAATATGTTCCCAAGGAGGGATTGTTATTGCAGGTTAAAAATGTCACAGCCCATGCCCACAGCACATCCCTATAACGGAACACACAAGCTTAGCCAAAGCAAATATATTGAAGGTATCGTATTTTGGGTGTCTGCCCTGCACCAACTGACTTCAGTTAGCTGCAGGCAGCAGGTAGGCTGGGACTCCCTCTCCCCCACATGTTTTCCCAGCCTCTCCCCCAGGCACACTGGCTCTGCTGTGAGTAGCATGGAGGGGTGGAGGAGGCTGGTTGGCAAGGAGTAGCCACTTCAAATCCAAACACACGCATTGAGCTGGAATGTGTGTGCACACTCACACACGTTTCCCTGCACAGACGCATGCACCAAGGCCTACACATCTGTGTCACGTGCACGCAAACACACACTCACACACAGTATCCCTCTCAACCTCTATTCCCACTTCACTCTGCACAGTTGTGAGTTTCATACACACAAATATAAATGCAAAAAGGGGGTCGTTGTTGAAACGGCCAAGTTCAGTGTTCAAGTCTAGGCTCAGTTCCTGGGGGTGGGGTTCTCTTAAAAGTTTAAAACAGCAAAACACAGATATTGAAGTCTTTCAAAGACATAACTAGGGCTCTACCAAAGCTGTGAGGTGACCTCACAGTTTAAAAAATATGTTTCTAAAAATAAATAATTTTCTTTAGAAAATACTTCTGACCAACTATCCCCACAGCATGATAAATCAAGAAACCAGAACTTCTTTTCTTCATCTTAAATCTCTTCTTGCGTCAGTGATAATTCATCAGTGCTGCTATACGCCTGCATAGCCACATTTTCCCCGAATGTCCCATAGCAGTGTTGTATCCCATATTCCTCCCATAAAGGGGATGTACAGCCCATCATCATCAGGTCACTCATGCCCGACTCATTAGTGGTAGTTAATGGTGGCTAAGACCCAGGCCGCCCAAGGCACTGAGTCCAAACCTAACCCGAGCCGGCCCCACCCTGCCCAGTGGAGGCAAGCACAAGTTGTTTTTCTGCTTGGTTGGCTGTGGCACTTAATGTACTTGGCTGCAAAGCCAGAGATGGAAATTAGCCAACCCGAGAAAGCTTGCATAAAAAAAGCCTTTCAAAAAAGTCCAATCTTCGTAATACATGAGTTTCTCATATATTCAGACTTTGAAGTGAAGGGACCTTTAAGGCAGATGGCCCTGTGATGTGTTGCTTTAAAAACCATGACGGTTCCCCTGAGGTTCTGTGAAGTGAGTCCACATGCATTAACACCTCAACAGGATCAACAGAAAGCAATCTTATTAAACAGTACCATTTAACCTTCTTGTGGTACTTTGGAGGAGCTATGAATGAAAAGTTAAGCATGAAGTACATTGACCCCATTATCCTAAATGGGTTTAACTTCTTTGCCTCATTTCTCCACTTCAGAACAACCTATGATCAAACAGTCAAGTACAGAGAGTTTCAGTCAAGATTAGAAAAAGAGATGCCAGTGAGCAGCATAGAAATCATCTTTGGTTGACTGCTATTGTACAAAAACTCTTTTTAGGCAGTCATTGTTAATGGCCCTGAGCAAGGCAAATTACATGAGTATTCATGGAGTTGTAAGCCATGTGCCAGGCTTAGTCCTGTATCTTGTTTGGCAAAATGAGAGCAGTAATACCCAGAGGCCTGTCACAGTTTAAGATCCTTCTGTCAACAGTCTTGTGGTAAAAAGTCTCCACACATGTATTAATAGGCTTGTGAGTTTTGCTCAAACTGCCATCCATTCTTCAATTAGGACTTGTTGTTACGTCACTTGCAAGGAGTGAGTCCTGTAATAGATTTTCTTCATTTCCATCTCTTAATGCTCTTGAGCCATTTCTAGCAGTCTCTTCTGTTTTCACAATAGACACATTAATAAGCATTATATAATGCTAAGTTGGCTGCCAGGGGTATTAGGTCCAAGGTCTTGATGGAGGGTTTGAGTATGAATAGAGGGGCTACGCCTCAAACGGAAATCTGCCTTCTAGAGTTTTCGAAAACACTCAGCTGCCTGTTCCAATCAGAGGGGGATCCGAGTTAAACCTCTGCTCGGCCATCAGACTTGTGGTGTTTGCTATTTTCTTTTAATTTTCTCCAACAATGCCCCCCTCTCGGGCTGAACCCATGAGCGACCCTTGTGTGTATGTTTGGTATTAGTGCGTGTTTGTGCACGATGACGCGTGCCGGGGCGATGAAGTCGCTCGTAGCATGTAAGCTGCCTCCACAAGCACGGCTGTGTTTTCTGCCTTACTGGTGATAAGCCTGCGTTTCTGAACACAAGGTCGCGAGTCGTCCTTTGATTCCTTCCACGTACCACGATTTGAAAGTGGGGTAGCAGTCCATATGAATCACTTGATGCCATGTCACATTAGCTACCTTTAAGTTATCCACGCTGGGGATGTGCAGGTCCTTTCACTCCTCCAGCCATGTCAAAGTGAAGGATAAATGACAGTGACACAGCCTTTAAACATGTCAGAGGCCTTTAACCAGTTGTTTGCACCATATAGAGGCATGGCATCCAATCATATCAGCTATTCAAAGAGGCACAGGTCTTTCATGAGTCACTGCAACTTCCACAAAGCGACCAACAGTGGTGAACCGGAACCAAAGCCTTGAAGTTAGCATACAGTTTGATGGGAAGGCCACAAAATGTTAAACTATTTTTCATAGTACAAAAGAAAGGACTGACCTATAAAGGTTGCTCTTAGCAATGAGGAATTAAAAGTGTAATAACCAGACAGAGCCAACAGCGTAAGGAGTGACTTCAACGTACTCACACAAATTCAAATTCAGGCTTTTTTTGTTGGGGAGTGGGGGGGGGGGGACTTTAAAAGTATGCTCAGCTACATTTCTTCAACTTCAGCTTCTTTTTCTTTCTTCTTACCTCTTTTTCCCTCCTGCATTATTTAAGGTTTATCCTGGACCTCAGCAGGGACCTGTCCCATAGCAAACTGATTGATGTGAAAACAAAGCACAGAATACGGCGAGAAAAATTTCCTCAGGAGCAATGTGTCTAAATCCAGTGATGGAGCAGTCCGGAAAGCAAACAGCAAAATTACATTGAGTTCTGCACCCTGACATCTGGACAACCAAATAGCACACAGCAGCACCTGGGCGTTTCTAGACTCTGCTTTGACCACCATTGTGGAAGCTTCTGTGTGGACACCATGATGGTTTGCATGTCATAGTACTGTAGCAGTCCAACTTGTCTATCTTTCTATTTGATAAAAAATATTTTTTCAAAAAATGTGTTTCTAAGGGGATATCTATGGGGCCTGCGAATCATCAGTTTGTACTGTATATGAGTTACCATATACATGGGATGGGAAAAATAACTATGACCCACTACCCTCTCACGCTAATATCCCAGCAATGAGATAAAGTATTGTAGGTAAGGACCTGGCCTGTTCCTGCCATGTTCATTTAGACATATTTGTCTGTCCCTGTACACCTGGAAACATGGCACGAGCGGAAACAGGTAAATAATAATTTATTATCTCATAGGAAGAAAGATATGATTTCTTTCATTAAGCGCATAAAGAAGCAGTGTATGTTTGGTGTATAGGCAGGGGAAATGGCTATCTGTGAAGTGAGCAGCCTTCCTGAAGAAAATATTACTTTCAAGTCCAACTTAAAGTCGGTCAGGAGTGGTGTGATAGGACAACGCGGGGGGCTGTGTGCTCTGAGGTGCTCACAGTCTGATGGGAGGATGCAGCAGATGAGGCAGAAGAAAGGGAAATGCTTAGGTATACTGATTTAGCAGCAGAGGTGAAGCAGTAGGACTAAACGGAGTACAATAAGTAGCACAGTATGAACTTTAAAATGCATTCTTGCAAAGAACAAAAACCTTTTTACATTGTGTTCCGCATCGCCTACATTTGATTCCTCCTAGGAAGACATGTCAAAGCCAGTATGAAATAAAGGAATGATTGTAGACATCCAATAAGTCTTTCAGTGTCCTTATATGGACATGAGTATTGTATTGAGATCAATCTGGAGCTTTTTAATATTCCTGCAAATCAATCAATCAATAAATCCACCCTGAACCTGATATACACAAAACTTACTCTGAAGGCTGCTTGTACAAACTGCTTCCTGATAGTTGGGATTATTAGATTATGATTCCAGCCTGATGTCCTCTTGTGGATTAGTTTTGTGTTTGTTGACATCTAAATCCTGCATTTTATGAACAATGACAATGCTTTATAGTACAAGGGAAATGATGCCTATATCCTGGCTGTGTTTGTATGCAACATTATTACATCGACATGTAGTGCCTGCATGAATTCCTTCTTGTATTGAAAACATCAGCACATTCTAAACAAGCGCCAATGTGTTGCTGTGTGATGAAATAAAGAGCTACAGTATTGGTTGTGACAACTAGTAATTCTTTGATCTTTTTTTTTCATCCCCTTCCCTCCATCCACTCCAAATGACAAACTGCTTATGCTGCCATCCAACAATGACAAACAGGCCAGCACCATTACAAGGACAACACATGAACCTATTGATTTACAGCACAAAGTGACATCCCAGACTCAAAGGAGCACCAGACCTATGCCGCATGCGGGAGGGGATTGGACAAAAGCATTGTTGCTCCGAATTACCTGGCCACATGCCTTCTTGTTGTATGCCGGGTACTATCCTTTACTAAATATATACTGCCTTTGCTTCTAAATGGCAGAAAGAAAGCATTCAATGTTTCTCAACAAAGTTACTGGACAAACCATTCTCCCTGCCAGAAATGCTTGGACATGGACAAAAATAGATTGTTGCCCAAATTATGAAAATATACTGTATATTTTACTCAAAGGGGACATATTAGGAATAACTATTTTTTTTCATTGCTTGCGCACATACACTTGTAATGGCATTTGGTTGATGACTGTGATATTGTGTCTATGAGGAGTCACTTTTGATTAATTTTCAAATAGGGTGAATTTAGGATTAGAACACATACCCACACTCACTCTCTCTCTCTCACATACACACACTGTCTCTCTCTCTCACACACACGCACACACATGCACACACACATGCACACATACACACACACACACACACACACACACACACACACAAACACACAGAGAGGGCACGGCATTACTGCATTCAAATTACAGTGTTAATCATCTGCTGTGTGACTAAAATGGCAAAACAGCATCAGCAGCATGCAATGTTGCTGTGTGAGGATTGCCAACTAATATCTCTCTGGTTGTTATCCAGCACACATGATCAATATAGTTCATCTATAAGTGAGACTGGGCTGCTGCTATGCATTTGTATGAATGAACATAAGAACATAGTGACTGTGTCTGATCTTTAAGGCACTGGTTTAATTAGCTATATGTGGTGAGTATAATTAATTAATCAGAGGAGGAACTACAGGCCAATGGTTTACTGACTGCATCGTGAACTTCAATGGGCATTATCGCCAGCTTGTGAATGGGAGGGAAGTCCATGGCCTTGTGTCAAAATAGCAGCTTGTGCCATGCCGGTGCCACTCGGCCTCTGCAGGGAATTCATATTCGCCAGAGAATTTTTATTTGCCAACAAATGGTTGGCAAGCCATTCACATCCTCCCTGAGGGGATGGTGTTGGCCATCAATTTATTAAAGGTGAAGTAAGCGATATATTTATGTTAATAATATACGTGTTAAATCGCTCTATTTTCATACAGTCATCACTTATATAGTGTGCGCGTTTCATAACTCCAATCTTAGTCACACGCTCTGCATATAATCGTCAAATAAACTTTTCTGAGATCCCACAACTGATATCCAATCAGAAGAGAGACCGCTACAAACTGGCACGTCTCACTGCCGGTGCACTCGCAGAGCGACAGATGGGAGAATGTTTATGTGCCGACAATGGCGGAGCAGGTAAAAATCCTTCCCAATGTCTATTTTGATGGTTTTTATCATGTTTTATCACACTTATGGATCTGAGATGATGATTGATAACTCGCAGCTTGAAGACCGCAGTGCATTAATGTGTTGACTTAGGGACGAGGGAGGGGACTGATAACTGCAGTAACTGACAGGAAGTTAGCTATAAGAACCATTTTGCTTACTGAACCTTTAACTCCAGGTCAAAACAGAAAAAAATCACTAATAGAGTAGCCACAGCACTGTTATACTGGGGAGAACAGGGGATTTTATGAGCCTTATCTGTAACATACAAGAAAACACCACGGGCCCATGAGCAGCAAATAAAACTCGGGCTAACTGCTGTCTTTGCCACTAAGGCAGGTCTCGGTTTCCCATCAGACATGGGCCCCCTCCTGAATGACAGGTAATCTGACCTCGCAGAAGACGCCTCCGCACCAGACGGCAGCTACACTCCACGAGCGGTTTTAAGCATCTGAGCACGCACACATGCACAAACAAAGGGAGTCCGTGTATGCTTCGCTCATACCGTCGCCTTGGTGATACTACAGTTGTGAATAATTCACTCTGACTCAATGAAAGTGGCTCTACCGTTCCAAGCGACATTAAAACATTCAGCAATATAACGCAATCTGAAGAAGCAAGCTCGGGTCGGCTAAAAATGAACTAAAAGCGCAGAACTTTTTTTTTTATATATATAAAGTTCTGCGCTTTTAGTTCATTTTTAGCCGACCCGAGCTTGCTTCTTCAGATTGCGTTTGTCTGATTTGTGTCTCTGCCATGTCCATGGTCTCTGCAGTAAGATTACGGCAGCCGTGTGAGCCAGTCAGATTTGTGCCGAAGGGCTAAGGGACAAGATCGCGTTTTGCCCCTAAACGCATTGCAATGTGTATTGCACGTGAACAACTGCGAATGCGCGTGCTCGAAATATTTCTCTGTTATAGTGGACGGAGATTATTTTTCCTCAACGGGCGCTGCCCCTGGACAGGGAAAGGACATATATGGTAATTTAATTTGTTCGTTCCACTAATACTGTGACAGTAGTGCCGCGAAAAGTCATGTAGCCCGAAGAAGAGAAGGACGGAGAAGGATAACTTTGCTAACACAAAGATGTCAGAGGCACACAAACGAAAACGAGTCGACAACATGAATGAAGTAGATCATTTTTGGAGCACATGTTTTGAGACCCTTAAGGCCAGGACACACCGGCCGTCGTAGAGTTTCGAGGGGGCGGGGACACGAATCTGTTTGGTGTGTGCCGTGAAATCGGTGTCAATAGATGTCGTCGGGCTTCTTTTGAGCCGATTGAACATGTTCAATGTGCGGGTAGCACAAACAGCTAACAATAGTTAGCCATCGTTTTGAGTCTTTCAGTTGGAGCAATTTGATTTGTGGAGGGCTAGTGAATCAGTGAAGCCCGGAAGTGAGGCGGGTAGCACAAACAGCTAACAACAGTTAGCCATCGTTTTAATGTGTTTGTTTGTTTTGTTCAGCGAGTACTCACATGCATCAACCCTTGTTGACTGCTCGACACCATGCTCGACACCCTCTGCTAAAAATGGTGCTCTTTATGTTCCATAAATATAAATATGTATTTCTATTCATGTTTATGATCTAGAGAGCCGTCCCATTATTTCCGGCTTCCGTATTTTTTCGGGACACAATACAGATTAGCGCCGCCTGCTGTTATGGAGACATTACGTCCCGCGCAAGCGCAGAGCGTACGGAAAGTCAGCAGTCGGTTTGGTGTGTTCTTTGCACTTTTTCGGCCGCGACGGGAAGACTGGAGCTCCCTGAATCGGCAGTCTCCATTTTCGGGTAGTCGGACTGTTGTGTCCTGGCCTTTAGTCTGGAAGAGAAATTGGTAGGCTAGTAAAACCGCTTGGTACCCACGATCCACCGGACAATAGCCTATAATGTGGAGTGGTAGCTATGCTAAAGAAGGCTAAGGGCTATCGATCATAAGAAGGCACTCTTTTGCTTCCCTTGTTTGCTGTTCGGTGGAGAAGGTATTTTGTCGAGGACGGAATACAAGGATTTTAAAAACCTTTCTGAGAGGATGAGATGAGAGCAGCAATAGTCGCTGGATGCTGTTGGGTCTATGCTGGACGAGTGAACGCCGCTGTATTGACGGGCCGCCATTCTCTTCAAATAGCCTAATAAGTGCTTTGGTGAGTGAAATAATGCTATTCTCTTTTGCTATCGATTGAAATTGATATTGAACATGGCGTTGAGTCGGAGTGTCAGTGTTTTCATGTGTCAGTAGCATTGCATTTGAAGGTTTGTGTGCTGCTGGTTGTGCTTATGTTATGGGCGATCATCAGCAATAGTTGTTGTTGTTGTTGTTGCCGATGCCATCGGAGTGTATGTTGTGAAGAGTGAGAGCTGTAACATATATTATTACTTTGAAAACTAAAGAGTTATCTGTGATTTTATTAGCCTGCCTTTATCTGACACCGCAGCAGCCTGCAGCGCGCAACCTACCTACTGAACAGAATCTGTCTGTTTAAAATCACGGCATTAAAAGCACCAAATGACCTGCTTTAACAAATTTCGTTAGAATATAACATGAAGAATTTTAGAATATTATTTCCATGAAGCTGTTTAGTCAGAAAGTGAGCGATCACGAGTGGCTCATCCTCGCTGCTGTCTAAGACCCTGTTTCCACCTGGCATTAATATGTGGTTTTTAGGATCCGATCGCGCTAACTACAGGTGGAAACACGCACATCCACATTCGGAGGTGGTTTGAGACCACTTATCCACATACCCATTAACAGTGGAAACGCGTATGCGCATCTCATACACATTAGGCCCCGCCCACTCAACTGCGGCGAGTGACTGGGCGGAAACGCGTACTCATTCACGCGACAATTCACGTCATAAAAGCGCACCGTTGCAGGTAAACAGACAAAGCAGACTAGGCAAGGGCGGGGCACTGCTGCCCCCGCCGGTTAAAAACAACAGTATAAGCGGAAATGATGTACGAGCTGATTTCCATACAGCGCGGGGAATTCGAATCCGGATCGCAAACGCGCATAGAAGACGCATTGTTAAGGCCAGGTGTGAACAAGCATATTACATTTACATATAACGATCGGATTCCCCAGAACCACATATTAATGCCAGGTGGAAACAGGGTCTAAGGCATTTGAGATGAAGAATTTATTTTATGCTCATAGTTAATCATATAGCAGTGCTGAAACGAAAGCTTCTCTCTGAAAATCGCGATCCGATTGCTTGTCCCTAACCTTGGATACACAAGAGACATGTCCCCGAACTGACTGCGCGATAGGAACAGTGAAACAGCCGCCTCCCTCGTTAGTTTCAGTCTACAATGCTAATATAACCACCACTTGCGCATGGAAAGCGTTTAAATAAAGCCTCTTATTTTTATTAGGAATTATTGAGCTGTTTTGTCGTCAGAAAATGAAGAAGTACTTCAGCAGATTGTCTGTGATGTGTAGCCACATTGAGTCCACTCGGTGACCATAACGTCACAAAGGCTGCGTGAATGAGGCTTTACTAAGTTAGTCCGATGCCGTGTTGTCACTTGACTCAGTTAGTTAAGATGCAGTTTGAGGTTCACGCTCCACACAGCTGCTGCTGGAGCCACCGGGAGTTTTTGCTCCACGTGAGAAAAATTTAATATTTGCAGTTTGCATAATCTATTTGAAATTGATATACATTGTTTGATCATTCAAGATCCAGTCCTCATTCAAGTGTACTGTGTAGGTTATGTCACGCAAGAGAAACGATAATAGTCAGCTATTTCTGTAAAGAAATTTCTGTATCTGGCTGTCAGAGGCCAAAGACTGTAGTGGCACATTGAATTTTCTCCTGTCTATGTTTTACTTAAATGTTAGTAAAGATGAAGGGAGCAATCCTTTCCTTCTTTGGCTAAAATGTGAAAGTGCACAATGATGTGAGTGAACAACTCATGTTGTGTTTATAAAATCGCCAGAATGCGAGAAACAGTGTCTTTGAAGCTCAAATTTTTCCTGGGGGACCCCCAGACCCCCTTTTTTGTTGTGAGCCACCTGTTTTTTACACCTAGAAACGCCACTGTGTGTTACATACGGCCTGCCTTACTCTACATTTTTGTATCGGCTTACTCACAGTTACTATATAGTGTCACATCCTTTGTGGTTGAGGCGAGCACTTAGCCTGGCATCGCCCGACTACCTACATCTGCTCAATTTTCGTTTCCCTACAGTAGTGTTGGGAATTCATAAGGGGTAGATTTGGTCAAAGTCAAGAATATTATTAATTTCATGGAAATTATAATATTAAGAAAAATTGTTAATTAATGATCAATTAAATTAGTCCAGCTAATCAAATTACTCATTAATACCTACGGAGCACCACCCTTTGGAAAAGGGAACTTTGTATCAAATCAGAAAAACAGTCTCATAATGTTAAAGGGATTTATCTTGAGAATGTCAAAGTTGGTTACAATGTACATTTAAGATAATGAAGGAGTGAATATTCGAGCATAGACCTTATTTACCAGCCATTAGTGAAATACAAGACACAAATATCACAGACACTGCTTCTTAAAATCAAAATGTAAGGGTTTATTTACTTAGGCAAGTTGATTAAAACGATACACATAAGTCAATAACCAAGAACTAATCTAATTTAAGAAAGCAGACATAGCACAAGCAATAATAAGAACAGTTTAGAATCAAACCCACAGGCTATAGTACATGTGTATGTACCACTGTGTGTGTGTGTGTGTGTGTGTGTGTGTGTGTGTGTGTGTGTGTGTGTGTGTGTGTGTGTGTGTGTGTGTCAAAAAGAAAGGGGGGGTGGACACCGCCCAAAGCCAAAAATGGCGGACAGCTTGTGACGTTTTCGTCACGTGAAGGGGGTCACAGATGGCGACGCAATCACGTGGCGGAGACGTCCTAACTGTGACGTGTGACGTTAAAGTCACGTGAAGGGGGTCAGCGCTCGCGACCCACTCAAATGAACTTTGGAAACCACGAAGTCAACGCTCATATGCTTAACAATCACAACGCAAATGTAAGAATATGTGTTGGTGTGCGGATGTACAGAGTTTGAATAAAGAGAGAGAAAGAAAGAGGAGATCAAGAAAAAGCTCGCCACAGAAAATGCACAGTTAGTTGTTCACCTTGATTTATAGCCTATTGTCATTCAATCTGTGAGTGGTCTCACAAGACTGATGCTGCTTTGGAGATATCAGAGGGGAACAGCTGTTCTGGCACGTAGCGACAATCACAACAATCAAACATCTCCCGGAAAGCGGGAGGAAAAACCATAGTGAGCAGTTAGGCAATTATTATGAAAATAATGCTGTCAGAATCACATTTAACAAGGGAAAAACGACTCGTCAGTCGGTACCTTAACCTTAAGTTAATGTAGCCTATACCTAAATAGATATCTATAGCCTATTTTATAGCCCAGACAAAGCCTACTGTGAACCGTCTCCGACGGTGATGAGAAGCGATGTATAGGATAGGATCCTATGGTCCACACGGCAAGTTTAGAGGAGGGTCCTGCTTGTTATGCCGGTGAAGGAGCGGTCTTGCTTCTTGGGGGAAAGACGGGGCCCGTAGCGGTCAGCTGGCTTGCTCCGGTAGTGGCGTGCGTCTTTTGCGGAGGCGGCGAGGCAGTTTACTGTCTGTTGCGTTCAGGGACGCTGGGCTTCTTCTCCGGCTGGCAGGGAGGAAGACACGGCTGAGGTTCAGCAGCCGCGGTAGTATGAAGTTTCCTTGGTTAAACTTCCTTCGGATCCGGGAAGGTGAAGACTGCAGGCAAGCAGTCTGTGAGCTCAGTTTAAAGTTTGCAAAACACCCGCTTTGTGGATGGCTCCACTGCTAAAAGGCGGTGATTTTGGGGTGCTTGCTGGTTTTATCATAGCATGGTCACATGGTTGACTGGAAGATCTCAGCCAATGGGGGTACAAAACCTTATCAGGTGTGATGAAACTAGGGCTGGGTCCCTTAGTTTTATGACCCCTTGTTCTGGGGGTTTTGCCTCCAGAGAACTCAAATCCAGGCTTTATTTTACCCATGTAGGCCTCAAAGAGTTCCTTATCAAGCTTTGAAAAGGGGAACTAGGCCTCATTTTCCTCATAGGTTTCTATTGTACTTTTTAGCACTGCTGTAGGCACAACAGTAGTCAGTCTGGGTCCGCGGTATATTCGCGGGTTCTGTCCCTGGCAGATCTTTGGCTGTCCAATCAGCGAACAGAGGGAGTGGCTGAGAACAATGATGTTGAGGGTTTTGCGCGAGTTTCAGTTGAAGTCAGAAGCCGGCGCATGTCATAGGTCACAACCAAACGTTATGCGATTGGTTGGCAGATCCAGAGTGGCACTCTGCACATCCAATAGTTTTAACCTTCAACAGACACCCGCCTTCAAGTGAGTATACGTTTGTCAATTGAGCGATTCCAGACCTTCTGTACAAATGAAATGAAGTACGATGGTCTGGTAGGACCAGGCTAGCGAGCACTGGGTTTACCTCATATAAAATAATGAGGGGGAGGACGGTCAGAGACAGGCAAGGGTTATATGCTTTTGCTGAATTTAACTTGAGTTTTTCTTCCCCACACTAATTACCTTTTGTACACTCACTTAATTAATATGGATAAAAACATAAAATGACATCCTACTTGTCTACGTGTACAGGTTACTGGAGATAAGGTAATGTTCTGAATTATAATTTCCTGCACTAACAGATCCTGGTCAGAATAATAAGATTGATTTAGAATAAAAGTTCTTGCTTTAAAATGTGTTTGAAATGAGGGTTCTGTATTCGCTAAACTAACTGATTTTCACCTTCAGAGGAATGGAGAGAGACCAGGATGTCCATCCGACAGATGAACGGTGTGAGAGAGAAAAAAGACGGTGAGGAGTGATAAGGTGGGTGGAGGAAGAGTGTGTAATGGAAATCAAAAGATAAAATCAATAAAAACAGGACGACAGTGATGGACAGTCAATAGACTTGAGAGGAATTTGTTAACACGGCCCGCAACTGACAGCTACTTTCATCTAATATTATGGAGATACAACCTGCCAAGATGTCTCCTTTCGGTGACCTTGTGACACGTCAGAACAGAAGCAGGCAAGACAAAAACACCATGCGAATAGCTGATGCCCTTTGGTGGAACATGTAATGGTGTATCTGCCTCTGGGCTGTGAGAGCAGGACAGAGCAGCCTGCAGGAGATCGTGAAACACTATCAGTCTCCATCGGCTCCAGGTCATCAACTTTTACAGCACCAAAATAAGTCTTTGTCGTCAAACCCCTTTAATTGCTGTTTCAAAGCCCTGCTTCATCGCTGTTCATCTAGCTCTTCTCTCCCAGCTTAGATTCACTTAGCAAACACCATGCTATAACACAGGCTAAAATGAGGATGCAGTAACAGCGGAAGCCTTGGACTGTATTGTGACTTGCTAGTTGTCCTACAGAAACAAACAACCACGGGTGAGCACACATCCTGAGGGTGTTGATACCAGAAAAGCCGCGATGACATCAATAGCTGGAGGGTGTCGTAAGCCACTGGCCTGCAGCCATCCTGTTAAGGGCTCCAAGAGGACCAGCTCCACCCACCCTCATGTTGCCTCAAGGAACTGCATGGCCTCAACCAGAGGGCTGACAGACCGCTGGCTCACCCATCCAGAACATTGCACTGATTGACCAGAAATGTCCATAGACATAACTATCGTACATGAAACTGTCAGAGGAGAGGGAGAAAGGGCAGCAGAGTAAATTGTTGGATTGACTTAACACAAGTGGGAAGCAATAAAGCTCCCCATCGCACAAACTAATGACTACAGCATGCGGACTGCAGGGCACAGTACACTCTCCATCTCTCTCTCTCTTTCTGCGAAAACCTTTGGAAAAACCTTACCCCTCCCTCATCCAAAACAGTTGTAACAGTCAGGGCTGTGCAATATGACTAAACTATTTTCATATCAGTCATTATTGATAACTATGACAATGAATGCCAACATTAGGGCTGCAACTAACGATTATTTTGATAATCGATTAATCTGTCGATTATTTTCTCGATTAATTGATCATTAATCGATTATTGTTTTGGCCCGTAAAATGTCAGAAAATGGTGAAAAATTTTGATAAATTTTCCAAAGCCCATGTTGACGTCCTCAAATGTATTTTTATGTCCAAAACACAAAGATATTTCAGTTTACTGTCATAATAGGATTAAAGAAACCAGAAAATACTCACATTTGAGAAGCTGAAATCAGAGAATTTGGATATTTTTTATTAAAAAATTACTTGAAACGATTAATCGATTATCAAAATAGTTGGCCATTATTTTAATAATCGATTAATAATCGATTCATCGATTAATCGTTGCAGCTCTAGCCAACATCATTATCTCTTTCAAGTTTGTCTGATTTTCAGTATTAGGTTTATGCCAAGTAAGTTTACACACGCAAGGAATTCGCCTTTGGCCTGTTGATGCATACAATAAACACAGATAAGACAAGTTAGAGCAAGTAAAGAATATAAATAAAAACAATATTAAATGGGCACATACACTGTGTGTACAATTGTGCAGTAGTGAGCTGAATTTTTTTAAATGAGCAAATAATCATAGTATGCAGTACACAGCGCAGAGATGTACCAAGGGGACACTGCACAGTTAATTATAGTTTTAACTGTTTTACTTACTGGAAAGATGCTTGTCAAGGGTCCACTAACAACTCTCAATTGGGATAATGTCATTACTTACTTTCTGCCTGTTCTAACAGGTGATATTGATTAAATGATGAGACAAGTTTTGTGTTGCCCGTCTAAATGGCACGTGTCTGTTTGGATAGGAACAAGCCAAAATATGTTCAAACTACTGTAGTTCAGTGACATTTCTTCTTGTAGATGCATCTCAAGGTGTGTAGGGGCTTCCATTATAAGGAACTTTGATCCAACATGTATTACATTTCTATTGAGGGAAATTATATAGAGATAATTATTGCTATCATTTCATCGCCCAGCCCTAGTTACAGTGCACACTATTAAGTAATTCACTTTGCACTATTTTAATTGATCCAACCACTACAGAGACCACATTGTTAATGCTGAAGACGGCAAAATATATTTGCATTCAAGTCTAACAGCTATTGCGGCTAATGAAGAGGGGTGACCTTTCTCTGGGCATCCACTTTTAATCAGTGAAATTCATTGAGTGTCTTGTCTCCAGGGAGAATGATATTTGATACTGGCCATTACACCTGCCAGGATGCATTCGCCATATGCACACTGTTAAGACAAATAGCAATAACATTTTCAGAGCAGAAGGAATGCAGTGGACTGCCAGAGGGGAGAATCAACCAGTTCAAAGGGTGACGACACACTGACTCTCTTTGTAGGTGTGTACGATTTCTGACCTGCAGGTTTCCAAAGCCGTAAAAAAAATTCTGCAGGCTTCGCCCTGGGGAATAGGGAAAGGATGATGCAGCAAATGTTTGAAACAGGTGGGTGCTTTTTCACCTTCTCTGTTACAAATCTTTATGCATCACCATTACATAATCAGGAATCATTTGCATCGATTTGTGAAAAAGTACTGCTTGCTGCTTCTTTGCATTAGATGTGTTGTGCTTGTAAATATATAGATGTATATGTGGATTATTTAATTTATAATGCGCATGTTCCTGGCTTCATAAGAAGAAGAAGAAGAAGAAGAAGAAGAAGAAGAAGAAGAAGAAGAAGAAGAAGAAGAAGAAGAAGAAGAAGAAGAAGAAGAAGAAGAAGAAGAAGAAGAAGAAGAAGAAGAAGAAGAAGAAGAAGAAGAAGAAGAAGAAGAAGAAGAAGAAGAAGAAGCTAATATGCGCATTTCCGAAAATTCCACTATACCTGTCCCTTGTAGTTCATTTTCAAATGCTGAAAGTACTGGAATCAAGTATGTGTGTCTTCTGTGACATTCAAAGAAATGCCTCTCCTTGTTGCAGCCTTTCTCTGTTCCCCATTTAATATCTATGTTGACATTGTGACTTGACACAAGTCACAATGTCATCATTGTTGTCCCCACAGGGAGCTAACCCAAAAACAAAAACAACTGTGCAACATAAGACAATGCAATAAAACAGCCTTAGCAACCAGTATACCTGTGTGAGGGACATGTGCAATTTCAGTGACTCATTGTGTCAGTGGGATGTTGAACCAGCTCGATGCCTGTTTTGTTTTTTTCCAGAGGTCAGTGGTCATATTGGATTGTCTTCTATTGTACAGTGGTTGTGTTGTTGTATGTTGTAGATGGCACATGGCCTGCATGCATGCTGTCATCATTGTGCAGATCCCCATACAGCTGAACACACAGAGGACAATCCTTCATCGATCTCACACATGCTGATCAAACACTGCGGTGTAGCCATCTGAATGGTTGGTTGTGGGACTCCATTGATCGTGGATTGATTGCTGTTTTCCATGTATTCAGAAGTGTTTTGGCTGGCCTCCAGCTGTGCCTGTGGTTAAAGGAGATGACAGTACACATTTGCAGGAAAGGCACTGCGAGGCATTAGCCAGCTGGATGGTGTGCAGAGGAAGATAGATATTCCCGTGTTGTAGAGGCATGTGTCTCCTATAAATCCCATCTTTCTCTTTATTTTTAATCCAACTCCTCCTGCAACAATGGATTCTTCACTAAACAAATTGTGTATTTTCACTCATGACACTTTCATCCTAAACTGCTCCATGATGCATCAGCCAAAACACTCCCTCATGGGACACAAACAACGAGGATACTGTTTGTCGGCGCGTGTGAAACTTTTTCGGGATTGAAGAAACATCTAACAGCACATGTTTCATTTTAACACAATGGAAAAAATGATGCAGCTTTTGGTAGCCTTACTTCAGTGCTGTGTTGTGCTTGCCTTTGTGGGCAAAGGCGAAACAACAGAGAGTGTCATGAATGCACATGGGGTGAGGGATCAGAGACACAGTATGACATATTAATTTCCTTCCCCCCAGGCAACCTGACACCACCAGAACACAGGTAGGAGAAGAAATTCAGTTTGCAGTGGTCAGCACATGCAGGGTTTTGTGCGCAGTATATTCGATTACAGACTGCCGTCATTCTATGTCTACCTTTAGTTTCATACTATATACAAAAAAATGCAATCAGTATTCACTTACAATACATGTCCGACTCTAGCTAAATGTATGCACAAAATGTAAATATACGCCTACCTCTAAAGCTGACATGTCACATCTCATTTATTTCACTTGTAAACAAAGAGAGATTTAACAAACCACAATGTTTGGTTTCATAGAGTAACATCATGCAACTAGTTATTTGAAAACAACAGCTGGGCACAATGACGGTGCAGTTTCTTTAGAAGTATAGGCGAATGTTTTCATTTTAAAGAAAGCCACATTAGCTGCTTCCAGTCTGTATGCTAAGCTAGGCTAATAATGTCCTGATTCTAGCGCAACATTTTGGAAAGTACACTTGCTCACTGGAAAGTGCACTTGCTCACTTTCTTGCCAAGAGGTGGATAATACATCAGCATCACTCTTTGGTCTCGATGATGAATATGAAGCTATGGCCAGCAAGCCATTAGCCAAGTTTAGCATAAAGAATCAGAGGGAAAAGGCTAGCCTGGCTTTGTCCCAAAACCCTGCCTCCCAGCATAAATATCTAATTTGTTTAATTCCCCTGTGTCTAGTTGTTTATGCTAAGCTATGCTAATCAGCTGCTGCCTATAGCTAACTCTGGGAAAAGAACGCAATTTGGAGAATGACGAATATCAATAAAAAGATATCAATATGGTACGCCCCTTTTTCCAAAGCACTTCCCTGAACTATTCCTTAAAGAATAAAAATCTTTCCCAATATTTTTTGTTTTGAATCTGATTGTTTATAGCTACTGCTATTAAACACAACAGTATGCCAATTCTTCTTTAAGTTCTTGTCTGGAAGTACAGTGGCCTGCCATCTGCAAATTGAATGCTGTCTTCGCAAAGTGTGCCTGGGGGGTTCTTGCTAGTGGATCAGGGAATGTTGTTCTCATAATAGACCTTTCTTCATGTGGCTCTCAGCCATCTTTCCTTCATTACACCATGGGCCTAAAAACCCCAAAACCAACGTGACCACAAGCCAAGCATGTGGGTCCCCTCTGTTCAGTAAGCTGCCTCGTCCAAATAGGTCGGCTGAAGTGATGTCATGGGGCAATTTTCATTACCAAAGCTCCATGAACATGTGAAACCCATGCAAGTTCAGACAGAGATGACAAGCAATTAACAATTACAAATGAACACTGTCCCCTGCAGCCAAAACGCTGATACTGTGAAGGAGCAGCTGAGTGTGTATGTTGCTGCGTTTGGAAGGGTAGAAATGACTAATTAGGAGGAGTTCCTTTCATAAACACTGATCAGATAATAGGATGTGTCACACCCGTGTAAAAATGAGGGCGCTTTAAAGCTCCTTTCCTCTTGATCTGCATCCATAATGATATCACAGCGGTGGCTTTTGGCCCCCAGAGATGAGCTGTTACACACCGTTAAAGACCCATCGTTATGTGCTGCAGGGGCTTTGCTCTACAAAATCAAATGCACATTCAATGAGTTTGAAAAGCAGCAGCTAACATTTCCAGTTAATACAAGACGGCACTGCATAGGGCTGAACAATCTATCAATTGCCAATTAAAATCGTGATAAAAAACACAATAAGCAAAATGCAGAGGCTGCAATCAGGATCTACAATATGCTGTGCGTCTGAACCAGACATTGAAGTGTCGTTTTTACACATTCATTCGGACCTCTGTGTTTACCCGTCATGCTCACCTATCAGAAATGGCCCAAGGTCGACTGCTTATACGCTCACCAACAAGCAAGTGTAGCTCAGGGAAAGCTTAACATTTTTGATGTTGTCAATTGGACACTGCTGACAAGTTACCAATATAATGAAAGTATGCTTTAGCCCAGTCTTATGCAAGTGTTACGCCAAATGAAAAGGGCTCATGAAAGTAGCCTGGTGAGACCAGCCTGATCTTGAGAGCTTCATATTAGTTTCTCTCCCTCAGAACACTCTGGCCTTTCTCCAAATTCCCTGGGGCCGGGCCAATCAGGACCCGCGTTCTGACCTAATGTTCGTCCATTATAGTGGCAGGCAGCTTCTGATTAGATCATGTTGTCGTCAATCTATCCTTGTGAGACCAGCCATATCTCATGAGCTTATTTGTCGATACATGTGAACGTCAACGACTACTGGAACCAATCAGGGGCTGCCTTCCACAAACAAACGTGGGGATGGCCGGGTCGGACACGAGGCTAGATTGACGACTACATGAACCAAACAGGGCTGCCTTCAACTAACGGACGGGACCAGGCTCCTCTCTACGGAGATTAGAAAAAGTCCATACTGATCTGTTGGGAGAAAAGAATGTGAAGCTTGCATTGCCAGGCCGGTCTCACCAGGCTATCATTGAGGCACTGTGATGTCACTCAAATACACACTACCTCACTAAAGAGTAGTTCTTGAATTGTATAAAAATGTCCTCCTCAGTGAAGTTGCCTTCACATTACTGTACAGTGTTGGAAAAAGTTCAGACAGAGCTGAGAAATTTCGCTTCAACAACCGATTTGTGGTCAAGCAAGACTCACTGATACACTTCATAAATGATGACTTTCAGTTGAAGAGTTGCTGCCTGCAAACAGAATATTTTCCTTCACATATTTACCGCACAGGAGAAAATGTGCCTGACTAAATCAGTGGACCAGGATCCAGTGTTTTGGCCAGGGGCTAAATCTCTCTCTCTCTCTCCGTCGTTCTGTCAAAAGATTCACAAATTGGTATTTTTCAGCAATAGCACAGTGCAGGACACAGCCAGTGTTTGAAGGAAGAATTTGTTCGTTTTTGAACCAAGTTCTCTTCCTCACACATTGACTCAGGATGATCTTCACCGCAGAAGTCCTGCTGCCGTGGTATACAGTGCACGGTAAGCATTTGACTGCCTCGCTCGAACATGACACTTCATAACTTCAGTCGGGACAGCTCCAGCGCAACGCATATGCTGGTGTTACGTGAGGAAAGTTGACAAAGCCAAACATGAGCCACATTATGCAGTTTCCATGGGTGGAGAGTTGGATTTCGAGAGTTGAGCATATCTTAATGGTTCCTTAATCATGCTTAAATTCCACAGAGGCCCCGTCAGTGGTGCAGAGTTAATTCAAGACAAAGCAAAGCAAAGAGCTTCATAGATCCAATACATACAGTATCTCACAAAAGTGAGTACACCCCTCACATTTCTTCAAATATTTCATTATATCTTTTCATGGGACAACACTGAATAAATGACACTTTGATACAACGTAAAGTAGCGTGTGTACAGCTTATATAACAGTGTAAATTTACTGTCCCCTCAAAATAACTCGACACACAGACATTAATGTCTAAACTGCCGGTTACAAAAGTGAGTACACCCCTGAGTTAAAATGTCCAAATTGGGCCCAAAGTGTCAATATTTTGTGTGGCCACCATTATTTTCCAGCACTACCTTAACCCCCATGGGCATGGAGTTCACCAGAGCTTCACAGGTTGCCACTGGAATCCTCTTCCCCTCATTCATGACAACATCACGGAGCTGGTGGATACTGGAGACCTTGCGCTCCTCCATCTCCTGTTTTAAGAAGCCCCAAAGATGCTCAATAGGGTTTAGGTTTGGGGACATGCTTGGCCAGTCCATAACCTTTACCCTCAGCTTCTTTAGCAAGCCAGTGGTCGTTAGGAGGTGTGTTTGGGGTCGTTATCATGCTGCAATACTGCCCTGCGGCCCAGTTTACGAAGGGAGGGGATCATGTTCTGCTTCAGTATGGCACAGTACATGTTGGTATTCAATGAACTGTAGATCCCCAGTGCTGGCAGCACTTATGCAGCCCCAGACCATGACACTCCAACCACCATGCTTGACTATAGGCAATACACACTTGTCTTTGTACTCCTCACCTGTTTGCTACCACACACTCTTAACACTATCTGAACCAAATAAATGTGTCTTGGTCTCATCAGACCACAGGACATGGTTGCAGTCATCCATGTCCGTAGTCTGCTTGTCTTCAGCAAACTGTTTGTGGGCTTTATTTTGCATCATCTTTAGAATAGGCTTCCTTCTCGGACGACAGCCATGCAGACCAGTATGATGCAGAGTGCGGCGTATGGTCTGAGCACTGACAGGTTGACCCCCCACCCCTTCAAGCCCTGCAGCAATGCTGGCAGCACTCATACGTCAATTTTCCAAAGCCAACCTCTTGGTATGACGCTGAAAACGTGCACTCAACCTTCTTAAACTGGGCTGCAGGGCAGTATTGCAACATGATAACGACCCCAAACACACCTCCAAGATGACCAGTGGCTTGCTAAAGAAGCTGAGGGTAAAGGTGATGGACTGGCCAAGCATGTCCCCAGACCTAAACCCTATTGAGCATCTTTGGGGCTTCTTAAAACGGGAGATGGAGGAGCGCAAGGTCTCTAATATCGACCAGCTCCGTGATGTTGTCATGAATGAGTGGAAGAGGATTCCAGTGGGAACCTGTGAAGCTCTGGTGAACTCCATGCCCAAGAGGGTTAAGGTAGTGCTGGAAAATAATGGTGGCCACACAAAATATTGACACTTTGGGCCCAATTTGGAAATTTTTTGTTAGGGGTGTACTCACTTTTGTTGCCTTCAGTTTAGACATTAATGGCTGTGTGTTGAGTTATTTTGAGGCGACAGTAAATTTACACTATAATACAAGCTGTACACTGACTACTTTACATTATATCAAAGTGTCATTTCTTCAGTGTTGTCCCATGGAAAGATATAATGAAATATTTGAAGAAATGTGAGGGGTGTACTCACTTTTGTGAGATACTGTATATGTCACGTCATTTCTCCATCAGATGAGATTTGTACAAGAAATGTCACTCTGAATCTCTGAGAAAGTAGGCCAATAAACTTACATACTTACATAAGCTTACAGTTTGCAGGAGTCAACTACTTTCTCTCGGAAACTGAGGAGTGAAGGCCACTAAACACAAGATGACAGCCTTCACATTCATCCTAGAGTTCTTCAAAACAGCTACGATTATTCTCCCGAGACAAGACAAGGTGACCAGAGCTGTCTCATTCTCTGAGATATAGCCGTGATGTAAATGTATGCAAAAACCCTATGGTAAACTTATTGTCAGTGCAGGCAGCAAAATACTTTGTTAAGCAAATTGGGGGGTTGTCCTCGTCAAAAAGTTTGGCTCAAACCAGAAGATATATTTTAATGATGCTGCACTTAAATGCTTCTTTATAAAACAATTAAAATCACCCGGACTTATCATGAAGCTGATCAAATCCCATTACTTCAGCTGCTTTTCAAATGCCAACGTTCCTTGCAAGAGAGAAAAAAAAGTCTGTCAGCTGGAGGTGACTGAATGATTTATCTATCCCAGGTCCCTGAGCAGATCAAAACCATGCTTAGCATCTTCTCATTTTTCTCCTGCTGACAATCAGACCTTGAGAGACCTGCCTCGTGTGAGAAGACATACATGATTTATTTGCTTGATTCTGCATCAGAAACGGGAGGACATTTCAAATCTGCGCACACAAATTTCACAACTCATGGTTCCCCAAACTTCGATTATACATGAAATGACCCTATCTGTCAAGCATCAGTCTCCACACATCCTACTCTTAACCCTCACAAGGTGTCGTAAATAGTAAAATCGGAGTACAGGTAATTATGTTGTTATCCCTCAAATCGGAAATCTAATATACCTTTTGCTGTAAATACATTGCATGGGCCCGGTCAGCTCTCATCCTGTTACAATGAATATGCAAATGACTTCTATCTGGTTTTGAATCTCGAGGAGTAATCTTATAGTCCGTGGAGGAAAATCAAATCCTACCGCATTTTCAAACACCCTATCTCCTTGGCTGGTCCAAGTTAATACTATGACATTAGAGCTGCAGTCAGAATGTGTGTCTTGGGGGGCTGTGCTATCACCCGTTGTGAGGCAGGGTTTAGTCAGCCTCAGAGCAGCAAGCAACGTGACAGACAAGAAGGCACTTTGATTGTATTTGAATATTGCCTGCATAAGGAAATATACAGTGTCACATTTGTATTTCTCTCTCTCTCTTCTGTTGAGCAATGCAGTCACTTACTGGACTGAATCTGACCTCATAATTTCATCCAATAAAGCTGAAATCAACCTAAAAAAAATCAATAGTATAACGTTAGAGTGCCTGCTCTGAACTTTGGATGATATGGTATAGCAAGAAAGAGAAGGAGAGGAGAGTCACTCTGGATGAAATGTCGACTTCTAGCCCATATATATAAGATCATTTCCTGAGGTTCCAACTGTTACTCCTCCCCCACCCACCCAATCCCTCCAAACTCCCTGCAGCTCTGCCCAGCTGCAGGGTCTGAAACACACACTGTGTTGTCTTTGTGATAATCTTCTTGCCCCCACAGGGTCTCACACTAGGGTCAACATCACACGCCAGCCCCCAAGGAGACCTCTCTCTCTCTCTCTCTACCTCTCTCTCTTTCTCTTTCTGTAATTTGTATCACACAGCCAGAAGTGTTGGGACAGGACAAAGGGCAGGGTCTCCATCTCAACAACCCCTACAGCCCATTACAGAGTTGCTGCAGTCAGAGGGCATCATCACTCAGGAATACAGAATAACGTTAACAATGGTGCTCAAAGAAAAGTTTTTGGAAGGCCATAAAGTTGATGTCATTTCTGTGCAGTGAGGCTCTAGAGCACTCAATAAATAATCAGGTCATTATGCTACAGGCAGTAGTTATTAGTGCAGTGCAAGACTTACTGAATATCTCCCTATTTGGAAGCCCTGTTTGACTACTGTAATTCTAGCCTACTATCATCAATCTACAAAGATCAAGGTAGATTAAGGTGTGAATGAGTTTGACATCCATCACAGGTCGCTTTCAGTAGCTATCATAGAAAGATCACCAACATAATTTTGAGCACAAACCAAACCTTTCTTCTTTTTTGGATTCTTTGGATGCTTGCCTTTCTTTGTACTGAACTGAAATATTCACATCTTTCAGGATTTTTGTTTGGTTTTTCAAGTTTTCTTTCCTACCCGGAGCTTGCTTGTGGTGTAATCCTACAAAATGCTTTTCATCTGCACTGTGCTCGGCTCTCCAAAAGTCAAGTAAAAGTTGCAAGACCATCATTTAAATGTATAACATTACAAGTAAGAGACCTGCATTTAAAATGTGTATAATAAAAGGGGTAAAATGTACTTTAGTTTTCAAAAGTAAAAACACATTTCTGATGTTTGTATGATTTATCAATAACAATCAATGATCATACCAATAATAATCCAATAATATATTACATTGTAGAATGATTGTTAGTGGTGCATTAACATGTAAGTCACATTTTTATGTTGGAGCTGGCACTGGTAATTACAATGCATTATATGCAAGAGGACCATTTGTGTATGTAAATAAATTGTTCATCTGTAAAGTAATCAGTAATCATAGCTCTTATAGATAAGTATAGGTCATCAACATATGACAATAAAACTAAAAATATTTTTTAAAGCCAGAAGCTTGATAAAAACATCTCTTGGTGTTATGCTTAGCTGTCTTCTTTTGACCCCCCCCCCCCCCCACACACACACACACACACACTCTCGCTCTATCAGTGGTCCACTGTGTTGCCTCCCTCTCTGAGCTGTTGTCATCCATCTTTTCAAGTGCATGGCCACTGTAGCAACGCAGCTTTTAGATGGCGCTTAGCCCACTTGGTCAAAGCCACTGACAGGCAAGCAAACAGACCAAATTGGATGGATGTCCCTTGCCAACAGAGGCAAACCCTAATAGTTCACTCCGGTTCCGGACTCTCTCATCTGTCACACACACAAACTCAGAAACAAAATGTTCAGCATCTTGTTTTCAAGCTCTCAGTCCCAATGTGTTTCACCTTGTTTTCATATCCTGCCTTCCTTCTGCATTTCGTCCTCTCCTTCTCTCTTGATAACTGTGTGTGTGTCTGTGTGTGTGTGATTGCTCCGTGGGAGTGCATGTCATGAGGGCTTGAATTTATCATTCCATTCACTGTGTATGTTCTGCAGTTGTGCAAAAGGTTACAATAGCAGAAATCGTTTTTTCAATCACAATCAGTCATCATCGCCTGGAGACAATCAATAATTTACTGTATATCCTGGATGAGGAATGAGTCGTCAATTTGTGTCGGTGTGCTTCATTTCGCTACTCTCTGGTGGTCTTGTTAAAGATAAAACCAGTGGCGCAATTTGTGAAGGAATCTCTTTTCAACACAGATATAAAGATCTGATAAAAAATCTGATCAAGGCATTAACAACACAGTAAATACCGTTTTTCTATAGATTGCCTCTTCCAGCATGGATTGAGATAACCTTGTGTAAACTGGTTTAGTCTAGTCTCAGGATCCCAGGAGAAAACGGGTGCCTACAGGTACAAAAACTATTGTGAACAAGAGAGTATATCACTTTCATGGGGAGGGTGGGGGGACTACAAACAGCAGTGCCTCAAAAATGATTAAATTCCATATTCGTCAACAAACAATATTCATGCTTCATGCATTTTTCATCGGGTTTGGAGATTATCTGAAAAGGGACAGCCCTTCCTCACAGCATGCTGTAAATCATCCTCCCAGTGCTCTTCCTGTCTGTGAGTGAGACTGAGTGGATCAGAGCCTATGCTGTCGTACTGATGCAACATGACTCCAGGTATAAAACCGACAGACACACCTGTCTCACCAGCAGTGTGTCATCCTCTCTGCCCCCCGCTGTCCTGTGAGTCAGAGGGAACTGTGAACCTGTGTCAGTCCAAAGAAAGACATTGACTAAAATCAAAGAACAGTCACAGCAAAGTAATAAAAAGGCTGACACATTTCTAGCGGCCTTTAATCACTATTGTGCTATGGCAGTGGTGTGGGTGATTCCCAGAAATTAGCGTTGGTTATTAAAAATACCCCCCCTGTAGAAATAAGGGTAAACACACATAGCTGTTGGAGTCAGCAATTCTGGAGAAAGGTTCTTGTCAAAATCACTTTTCCACCGTCAACTACCTGTCCGTATTATGTGCGCTGAAAAAAATAATCCATTGTTAATACACAGCATTGGCTCAGTAAACAGCACGTCTATACGGTGGGCCCCTTTGCATGTCTGATATTAAGCTTCTATCAAACATAAGACAAGCAAACAGACAATCCCACACTGAAAAGGTATTTCAAAAGCAATCACTTGATATGATTACTGGTTACCTGATAAATTACTGAGTTACATGTTACTGCCAGACACTGGCTGTGACCCACTGAAATATGTTTAGTTTCACATCTGTGATTGTGCGTCTGACAAAACCGGGAATATAGTTTCCCAAATTTACCGTAAATTGTATAGAGTATGCAGTGACATATGAGTAAATTTCTGCTAAGACATATTTATCCTTTGGGTTTAAGGTACAATACACTGCTTTGGCCTGAAATAACAAAATATACAGTGAAATTAGTGTTTTCTCTGAAATAGATAAGGGCAGAAGTTGCATTTGCTGCCTGCATCTGTCTTTTCACAGTGTGGTTGTTATTCTGCCAGTCTCTGATCCACTTATAGAATGAAATGGGAGTAAAGCAGGAACCGGCATATGCTAGTAATAAAAAATGTCACGAACAAAATAGACATATACCTTCTCCTGTGGTAATCTGTACCACATGCCGCGTTAGTTCAGCTGGGGGTTGAGCAAACTCACTCAGTCAGAGGTAACGATTGAGAGGACGTCCAACGTTCAGCTGTTTAAGTAAAGCATTCGACAAAAGATGTTTGGCACTGCTTAATGTGGCCTTAATGTAATGTAAAAATGTTGATGGATACTCAAGTAAAGTCTCAGTTTCTGGCACCTTTGTCATTAACTTTCTCTCACATCACCCACTCAATATGCCACACCCATTGCAGTACAAACTAATGTTACAGATTTTCATTAGATCTGGAGGCGGATCTGTCATGGTTCAGACATGTGTCCGTCTACAGCGCGCAGTCTCCCCAGTGGGGGCCTCACACGTCAGGATTGACAGAACTATTAGAGCACTGCCAGCCATGTAGGACAGGACAAGGTTACCCCAGCTCGCCACTTACTCTACACACCAACGCAGCGGCAGAAAGTGAACAGATAATATCTGCGCTATAAGAGAAATCTGGACTTGACGCAGACGGGAGAAAATGAAAGAGCAGGA
Organism: Hyperoplus immaculatus; assembly: GCA_949357725.1. Classification (NCBI taxonomy): domain Eukaryota; kingdom Metazoa; phylum Chordata; class Actinopteri; order Uranoscopiformes; family Ammodytidae; genus Hyperoplus; species Hyperoplus immaculatus. The sequence continues at coordinate 22,086,946 of OX442354.1, read as the reverse complement.
CTGAGAGAATAAGAAAAGAGATCAGCAGAAATGAGACGGAAGGGCAAAGACAGAGAGGGGTGTAGAGGAGAGACACATACATAAAAGACATCCATTTACTCACATCTTGATTGCTCTTATTTAAAACCTTCTGGCTGCGTTTTTCAGGTCACGAGGAATGATTGGGCGACTGCACAGTGGAAAATAGAAAGAGCAATGACGTATTCACTTTAATCAAAGATGCATACAGATTATATGCAATGGCACACAGAGTCCGAAGGTCAGCGCTCTGAGTTCTCGGGGGAAGTAATGGGACACCGGTCCATTGGAACATAATCAGTAGTGCATCAGCAGATTCAATGCCTCCTGAAATGCTACTAAGCCTTTCATCATGTCGTTCCACTGTTCACAAGCAAGCAAGCCTATCTTTTTCAAACACAACAAGTCAAGTGACAGAGCCAACTGAAAACACTAAAGCACAACCTTATGTGAATGAATATACTGTGTGTATACTGAATGCTAAATGCTTCCTGGATGGACAAATATATTGACAGCATTGCAGCCACAAGACGAGTTCTGAGGAAGGGGTGCGACTCCTTGAATTTGTCTCAACAAGAAAAACTGGCTCCCTTGGTGGTTACTGTCACTATCACCTTTCTTAACAATCCCTGCACCTGCAAGTTAATAAAACAAGTTCAGGCACATCCAAGGGATTGCTGAATGGCCTTCTGGGATATGTTGGAAAACAGTTACTAAATTACTGCAGATGCGACTGCAGACTTAGAGGAAGTGGTATACAGTTGGTCTAACGTATCAATGTCTAGCAATTTTCAAGAAAAAAAGAACATCTCAGATTCTCAAAGCCAACACTTCATTCTGACTCCAAACCGCCGAGCAAATCTTGTATAGGATTCCGTAATGACACTATAGACGGCAGCAGTGATGAGCGCAAACCAGATTATATATCCATATACCCAAGGATAATTACGTCCTCCAGAGAAAGTATATGTTTATGCCACGGTATGGCTGGCATGTCAGAAGCAGAGTGTGTTTATTTCTGTCACGTGAACGATATCTGCTCTGTGTTTATACAGCTGATGGCTCGGTATTGGTCGTGTGCAGGGAGAGGAAACACGCATGAAGTGGTTTATGGAAGACTGAAATAACAGAGCTCACCACGGAAATCCTAGACATGTTTGCACCCCAATGGCTTACTGTATCATAGCCATGGATTAACGAAAACGGCAGGAGAGTTTAAAACCGGCAGCTCCGAGGGTTTATAAGCGCAAATTTTCTTCACCTTGGCTAATCTTCTGTCAAAGGGATATGGAGACCTACATGAGAAGATAAATATCACTCTTATTTCTGTATGTATGTATTTCTATAAGCTCTGTATTAGTTTTATTGGATCTCAGTGCTGCGTTCGACACAGTTGACCACAGCATATTGCTAGATCGACTTGCAAACTGGGTTGGACTTTCTGGAACTGTGCTAAACTGGTTTGAATCATACTTAAAGGAAAGAGACTACTATGTGTCAATAGGCAATTTCACATCCGAGCGAACAAATATTACATGCGGGGTCCCCCAAGGTTCCATTCTTGGGCCTCTTCTGTTTAACATATACATGCTACCGCTAGCTCAGATTATGAACAAAAACAAATTATGCTACCATAATTATGCAGACGACACACAAATTTACATAACCATATCACCAGGAGACTATGGTCCGATTCAAGCACTAAGTAAATGCATTGAACAAATCAATGACTGGATGTGCCAAAACTTTCTTCAATTAAACAGCGACAAAACTGAAGTAATTGTCTTTGGTGCCAGGGATGAACAATCAAAAGTCAGCGCACAGCTTAAATCTGTTATGTTAGAAAGCACACACCAAGCTAGAAATCTTGGAGTAGTGATAGATTCCGACTTGAATTTCAAAAAACACATTAAATCAATTACTAAGTCAGCCTACTACCACCTTAAAAATATATCGAGAATTAAAGGGCTAATATCTCAGCAGGACTTAGAAAAACTTGTCCATGCATTTATTTTTAGTAGACTTGACTACTGTAATAGTGTCTTTGCAGGCCTTCCTAAAAAATCAATCAGACAGCTTCAGCTAATTCAGAACGCTGCTGCTCGAGTCCTCACTAGGACCAAAAAAGTAGATCACATTACCCCAGTTCTTAGGTCTTTACACTGGCTTCCTGTCACTCAAAGAATTGATTTTAAAATATCGATGATGGTCTACAAAGCCTTAAATGGTTTAGGGCCAAAATACATTACTGATCTGCTGATACGTTATGAGCCGCCCAGAGCCCTTAGGTCGTCTGGGACAGGTCTTTTAAAAGTCCCCAGAGCTAGGACTAAACAGGGAGAGGCGGCATTCAGCGTTTATGCGCCCAATGTCTGGAACGGACTGCCAGAGAGTCTGAGGTCCGCTGAGACTCTCAGCTCTTTTAAATCGGGTCTCAAAACGTTCTTGTTTCCCTTTTAACCTGTAATTTTTTTTTTTTTTTTTTTTTTTTTTTTTTTTTTTTTTTTTTTTTTTTTTTTTTTTGGTAAAATGTTTTAATTCTTTTATTTAAATGTTGTATTTTTATCCATGTTTTAAATTTGTTCATTTTTTTTTTTTTTTTTTTTTTGTATTTGTATTCTTTATTTGATTTTAACCCTGTGAAGCACCTTGAGTGGCCCTGTGCCTGAAATGTGCTCTATAAATAAAATTGCCTTGCCTTGCCTTGCCTATGTTAAATATTAAGCTACGGTTAGCTTAGTTTAACCTATAGAAACTGCTAGCTTGGCTCTGTCCGAAGGTAGCAAAATTCACCAACCAGCTCACTGATTGTTATATCTTGTTTGACTCATCTGGTTGCCTGGCAACACATTAGGGACAACAACATCAATAACTAATAGGTTAATTAGAAAGCTTTAGAGGTGTTTTTTGCTACATTTGGATGAAACCAAGTTACCCGTCTTTATGCAAAGATTAGGTAAGTGTCTCTTGGCTGTAGCTCTTTACTTAAAAGGTATAGTCGTCAATTCAGTCAAAGTCAGTGAATATCTCTTCACCAGCCACTACCTGTCCATACTGAGTGTAAGCTGAAAAAAGGTCCAATGTTTACACACAGCGCTGGCTCTGTAAACCAAGGGAGCCGGACCAAGCCCGTAAACACTTCTCCAACCAATCAGATACAGCCAGGCAGAGTTAGTAACAACAATGCTATTGGACAGGTGGTGACGACAGCGAGCAGAGCATCTTAAGGAGCATGAAGGGAGGGGTTGTATTTGGTTTTGTGGTCAATTTAAATATCAATAAGCTTTCTCTGGGATGGCAGACTCCACATACAGAAGTGAGAATGGTGTCAAAATAATGCAGATTTTCTCAACATTTCAGAATAAAACTGAATATCATCTTCAGTTTTCACAGTCAGTGATCCACAATGTGTGAGATACTGAAGCCGAAGCACGCTGTACAAAAAGTACAATGCACCTCAAAGAACTCATCTAAGCCGATATTCAATAGGTCCCAATTTGTGCACTGGGCAGATAAGAGCTCTTCCAACTGTCTGGCTCTGTGTGCTGCTGGAGTGCTGGTCGATTTGGCCAAATGATGTGATCTGAGGATTACCACACATGCCCGGAAGAGGCTAACCATCACTGCAGGTGGTTTTCTCCCAATTAATAAACTAATGAGCAACGTATTAGTGCTCTCATCTTTGTGTTACTGTGAATAAACAACAACAGGTGGGATGATGAAGGGCATAACTGAACTAGCCATGGTGCTGCTTGAGACCGCCGTTGTTGGCTACTGTATTAGACGGCACTGCAAGTGGTCGCTGGAAAGCTGCTTTGTTCACAACACCACACATTTCATTCACAGTCCATCAACTGTGGATCCAAAAGTATCCCGACGTGTCCTGACATGCAGCTTTCTATACACGACGTATCACTTTTCTGATGGTGACAAGACAATCTCTTTCTCAGCTCACATCAAAGAGGAAAGTAAAGAAGCTTACAGGTATCTTCTTCATAATTTCAAATCAGACTGTTATTTAAGCTGTATCGTTTCCATCTATACTGCAATAAGAATTTGAAACTGGAAAAAAAGAAAAGGGTAAGATAGTGATGCTTCACCTAACTAATCCACTTGCTGGTACTTGTTTGCCCAGAGTTTTTCTTGCTATAATAAGAAGTGTGTGCTGCTTGTCTGGCTCTCATCCGTCACCTACAGCTTCCTTTATGGACTTTCCTGTTTTGATCCGTGCCATCTGTGCCTCTTTCTCTCCCTCTGCTTTTCTTCCAAAGTCGACATCATGAAAAATTCCTTCTTAGCCACGACTTCACTGGATTTGGCTCCACAGTGCAGAGATATTGTTCAACTATTCTGGTCTAGCGTTGGTATATTGTCATTGTCAACCAAAGAGCCCATGCTTCAGAACACTGAGAAAGGTGCAGGTGATTTCGCTACCAGTGCATTTGGAAAACCTGGGGGAAATAAATCCCTCTGAACCACAGAAATAAGGGGGCTATGGGCTCCCTCGATAATGTCAACTAGAGATAAAAATACTGAGAGTAAATAGGAAGCCAAACTAATTATGCAGGGTGATTGTTAAGCAATACTGTAAGTGCACACTTTCTTGGTCGACATTGTTAGGACTATAATGGGATTAATCTAATGTCGGTGTTAAAGGCCAAGCATGAAAATGAAATAAAAAGCTACAAAATTTGTCTGCAGCAGCCCATGCAATATTATGTCAAATCATATCACAGAATGGTGCTGTGTTTAAAAAAAGGAAGGATAGTTCAGTAGTTTTGAAGTGGGGTTGTATGAGGTACTTATGCATAGTTAGTGTGAAACCTTATGGAGATGGCAGTCAGCACAGTCACTTTATGGAGTTAGGGGCAGACGTGACTGTAGATCGGGCCAAAAGAAAAAAAAATTCTCCACATATATAAATGCTTACCTAAAACCTATATGTCCATTCAATTGTACTCTAAACTAAAAAATTTCCCACAGCTTTAGTTTGCAGCCAGACCGCCATTTATTTTTGTTTTCTCGTGCCTCTTATCCAATAATCCGCAGGAGCTCTGACTCGAGTGGCTGATCGGCGGAATGATACGTAATAAAACGGCCGTCTGGCGGAAAAACTAAAGCCGAGGAAAAAAATCTCAGTTTAGAGTACAATTGCACCAGTAGTTAGGTTTTAGGTTAGCACTTATATATGTGGCGAAAAAACTTTTTTCTTCTGGTCCCGTCTGCAACAGTACAATACTGACAGTAGGCCTACTGCTAGAGCGACATCTCCTCTAAACTCCTTACAGTGACAGCACTGATCGCCAGTGATTACAATGATCGCCATCTACATAAGGTAACACACTAACTTTGCTGAAAGCTGGGATGGAGAATTTGGGGAGAAAATAGCAGTTGGGATAGAGATTTGAACAGTTGACAGTCTCAACAGCCAATAAGAACAGAGAATCAGATTTTTTTTTTGAGCCTCGCTGTGATTGGTCAAAGTGTACCGCTCATGTTAATTTTGACCAATCAGAAATCACATACCCCACCTTTAAGTACCTAAGACAACCCAACTATTCAAAATACTGAACTATCCCTTTAAGCCTTGAAGAGATGTTCATAAATATTGGTTAAATGGACCACAAATTGCAATGTTCTCCTATTTTTCTTAAAAAACTGCAAGGGATGACAACTGAAAGGACCCTGAGCAGCAGGATGGTAATTCTCTTCTTTTGCATGACTTTTAATTTATGTTGAATGGCTCCAATCACACGCATGCAGTGGCTGACTGATATAGAGCTAAATGCCACCAGTTGCCTATATTAACACACTCACAGCAGTGACTGGCACTGTGCCACTCAAACCTTTTGAAATATCCTCTCAGGTGCCTGAGAAAGGATGGTTACAGATGAAAAAAGACACCACATTTATCTATTTGCCAGCTGGATGCAGAATAAACTGCATTCCACCACCTGTCTCCCTTTAATCAACTGAAGTTAACCTGGCCGGAGCAACCCCCCCCCCCCTCCCTCACCGTACCAGACTCCATGTCACATCAACAGAATTCCTCATTCCCCTCCCAAAGTCACAATTAATACCAGATCTGCTCCTGGGCCCTGCATGCATCTGTGGGTGTGTGTGTGTGTGGGACAGTTTCTATGTATACAAGTCTGAGTTTATGTTGCTGCTTTAAGGCTATCTCCCTCCCGGATAAATGGGGACTGGTCTCCCCCAGTACAGAGTGGTACCGCTTCATACCGCAGTCATTCCTGTCTGTCTGCCTTCCCCAAAGCATGTGTGCACCAGGCACCGACCTCACACTGCAAAACCAACTGTTGGATAAGGAACATAGGGCCTGTGAATGCAATGGGACCTGCACTCCCTCGCCCCTATGAGACATAACAAAAACAGCACAAGGTTGTTTCGTTGCAGTATTAATAGTATACACGACGTACCCCTCAACAATTGTCCATTTGTTCTGGTTTCACAAGTCCGTGTCTGGGAAATTTACAAAAGTAAGGCCTCACAAGTGTGGGGTCAATTAGATCATAATCTGCTGATAGAACATCACGGGAAACCCCAACCGCACTTCAAACTGTAATGGTTGTTTGGTTTTCCAGTGGATGTGCTGTAATTTACTTTTTTTCTGTCGTTGAGTGGACTTTGACAAGACTCAAGAAAGGTTTGCACTTTGTGCTGCCATTGTGACAAGCCTGTTTTCCAGGCAAGAAAAGTGAAGAAAGAACAATGCTACAGAGCAGCATGCCCTGTTGTCCAAAAAACCTCAAATTACCCCTCAACAGGGTTATATTTCATATGCTACCGGCAACAGCTCTACGAAGAGGCAAGTTGTGGCAGCATTCAATTCCTACTGAGGCTGCTGTTGGTAGAGAAGCTTTGGCTGCTATATGATGGATCGCCCTCTGTATGATAGTTGAATGTCAAAGCAACATGTTAAGTCCACAAAGAAATCCCTGTTCATCATCCCGTGCGGAAGCAGAGAACGGCCTTGATTGCAATCATCTTGTGATGATCTTATCTTGTGATAACTGATTAATTAACCTTGGAAGAAAACAAAAAAAAGTTTTCCCAAGATCACAAGATGACAAACATAAGAGAAAATGGCCTTTTGTGAAAATAGTCGTTGGATTTTTTTAAATCACAAGATAAATAATTAATTCAGGAATGACACATAAAAAACATAATTATTTTCACCATGTATTTTGATAATGTTATCATGACATAAAATGTCAGAAACAGCCATTCTAGACTCATCACAACAATTGGAGACTTTAGGTCGCGCTAAAGCCTTGTCGATCCATGAGATGGTAATCGCTAAACAAATTATTCTTAATGTTTGGAATAAGGAGATATCCCCCTGCTTCGATATGCCACTCATGGAGTTCTCCAGCACACTATATATGGAGAAAATCCGTTATGAGATCTCAGGAAAATTAGAAACATTTAAACAGATATGGCAGCCTTTCCTCAACCATATCGAAGCGCTGAAGTGACCTTCGTGACACCCTTTTGACTTTTAATGTTTTGCTTAACATTTACCCTTAATTTTAAAAAATAACTTTTAAGTACAGTACGCCATGTTAGTTGTTTCTTGTGTTTGTCTTTTGTTTGTCTGTTCACTTTTTCTGTTGTGTGTTTGTGTTCTTTAAAACGTTTTTTTTAAATAAAGTATTTTTTTTAAAGAACATTAGAAAAGACTCTATATACTTTAAAGCCACTGATAATTTCAAGTTAGATAAACACAAAACATATAATGATTAAAACTACATTTAACAAATCCAGATGACAAACTAATCATTGTTTGACATATTCAACTGCTTAGTGGCAGTGAGTGAATCTAGCTGTTAGCACAAAACGTACATATTATAATTTTATAAATTTCTTACGGCAAACGTGATGGCCAACAGGTGCTCATTAATCAATCCTGCAAACAGGGAGGAACAGTAGCATTTATTTGGAGTCACGCTACTGGCAACCTGAACTACAGTGTATCACTCCCTCTCCATTTAGTTCTGTCTAAAAATGTCCTGTCATTCAAGTCAACTGTTGTTTAACTGCACTGGAAATATCTCACCATCATCAAGCCATGCATGTTTAGCCACCTGTTCATGGGGCCTGCAATTTCAAGGTAAATTACCTACACTTGTTTTGAAATTACATTAGGGTGAAATGTCCCTTTAAATCTTTCAACCAAACCAGCTCTGCCCAGACTTGAAAGTCATCTCAAACCTAAAGCGTGATCAGGACCTCTTCCTCAGGTTGGTACATATCCCAGTGAAAGGGATATCACGTTCCCCTAGACATTTTCTGTGACATGCACACATCTTTAAGAAAATCAAAAGATCATTGTGTTCCTGGGTCTCGTGGGAGCCATAAGAAATATCCCACCATATAGAGCATTTTCCAGTCCTGACAGGATACCACAGTTGAAGAAGGGAAACCCAACACCCACCTGCAAATAACACTGAGTCAGACATGATGAGAGGAGCCCCTGACACCTTGATGGATGAGAGTGAATGTGTGCGAGTGAGTATATGTGTGTTGGGCTTGTGTGTGGGAGGCCCACCATATGCTGTATGTGCAAATGCAGAACTGTGAGGTGCAGTAGGTGAGAACAGACATTATAGCGTATAGGGTAATTATGAATCCTGTGTTGAGAACTGACATATGTATTCATGAAACAATGAAGAACAAGCTTATGCCCCCTTCTTAGTATACAAAGAAATAAATCCACACACAGCAATATATAACATCCAGTATACAGTACGTGCCTAAAACTGAAGAGCATCTTGTAACCATACTGCTTTTCTATTATTGACCATGCTGGCTCCAGTTGTATAATTACCATACAGTATATGAGAGTGGCATCAATCTTGGCATCTAACACGCGGTGAGAAAGTATTTCTCAAAATGTCAAAGTATTGCTTTACTCTTCTGTGGAAGAGGGGAAAAAGACCCCCAAAATGACTTAACTCATTACTAAGGTTCCTAAGAAAAGCTAAAAAGTTAAAAATGAGAACACCCAACGGAATCACTGCCTTATTGAATTTGTGACAGCACAAAAAAGGTTATCAGCGTTGGTGGAAGAGATGCAATAAAGACATTCATAAAGGCCTCCTGACAAAGCTAGCGTACCAGTGTTAGCATAATATGGGAAAATCACCTCAATTACTTCCACTTGGCAGAGAGAGACGGCGAGAATGGATTGAGCGATACTGGGGTTCAATTTGGCAGGCGGTGGCTCGGTTAAGGTCAAAACACAGAGGACAGAATATTCTATTCTATGGAACTCATTTGCTCAACCAGCCATCCTCTGATGCCAAAAGATGTGTTCATCCAAAAAAAAAGGTAGATATATGCTGATTCGCTTCTTTAATTGATTATTTTCTTGCCGCATTGGGACAGGAAAGAAGAACAAGCTGCACACACAATACTGACATGTTCACCTTTTAAGTTGATATGGCTAACGTGTTAGCATAAAGTTTTCCATTTACACTTCTAAGGGATAGGGAGCAACATTATCAATCATTCTGTATTCATGTTTCTGGCCATCTGACGAATGTTCAGCATTCACTCTCCTCTTTGTTCAGTGTAGGTCCGTGTTTGGTATGGGTAAGTAGTGTACAATCAGACAGCAGTGAAACTGAACCAAAGCAATAAGAATGTATGCCTGAGAAACAAAAACATGGTAAAACTAAACAATAACGTTTGATGCACTGTTATTATGAAAAAAAATATTGACTTTAGCCTCTTTCACATTCAATTCCATGAAACGTATTACTACCTAATGAACCCGAGAATACTGAACAACACAAGGGACTTCATGCATTACGCCACCTTTCTAGCCTTTGGCATTACATCAATATTCCACATGCTCCAGATGTTTCTCTAGCATCTCATCCTATTCACCGATCCAATGCACCACTGAGCACGCAGCACACCTCTTCTACAGCTGGAGCCTCGCTGCATGCCAAGTAGCCTGAGTTTGCAGAGGGACTGACCAAGTATTGACAGTCAGTTCTGTACAGTATGTGCTCGTAGTGTAAACTCTGATGTTATTTTGCAGTCTCTTTGAATGTGTCAAGACATACAGCAATACAGTGATACTTTATGTTTGCATTGCTACAAATGAAAGTACAGTTCGTCTGATGCATCTGACGCCCAGCAATTGTATGCTGTATTAAGCAGCAATGGATGTAGGTAGTAAATCAACTGACATTTACAAAAGCTTTCACTGTGTCTTTAAAACAAAGAAGAACAGTGAAATAAAGTGCTCTTGTTCTGATACCAGGCTTCCGTTGGTGATTCACCAATACATTCTCTCTAGGTTTCTCCCTCTGTATGCCTGCCTGTCTGTCTCTCTTTCTCTCCCTCACTCTATAACTCAGTTTTATTCACATCACTCTGCATAATGCATGATAGCACATAGGTCCCCCAAGGCCTTTCATTACGTAAACCTGTTGCAAGAGGAGCCACAGCAGCACTTTTACAACATCTATCAAAACAGAGGAAAGCATGTGGTAGAGTGGTTTGTGATGTATTGCTGTTTAAGCTGCGGCGAAGTCTGAATACAAGTACACTTACTTTCAAAGCACATACATACATACACCGAAAAACTATTTCTTAACACTTGGAAAGCCAATGTGACAACTATACCAGGGAGGTAATGTGTGCACCACAATCAGCAAATGTAGTGAGGAATGAAAGACCTCAATCCTCTTTGGGAGAAAAGAATAAAACTCGCCTCTGCAGGGCATCTGGGAAACCGACAGGGAGAGCCCCTTTCACTGAAAGCTCTCAAAGGGAGGCATTAAGCCTGCGGATATCAAGGCCGGCCACTTCATCATGTTGTGCATTAACAAAACAGCCATATGCTATATAGGAGGAATATCAGAGAAAAGCATCTGCAATTGAACACTGCACAGAAAGGGAAGAAGAAAGCTGGCCTTAAGAGGACCAGTCTCTCTCTCGCTCCCATCCTGGTCTACTCATGCAGTCCGTACCTGCCTGCAGCTTGTGCAGCTCCCTTGCACTCTGTGAGCAGGAAGAACTATTTGAGCAGCAACAACAAAAAAATAAGTTCATTAACTGATATCTTTGAGCTAAAGTTCACACAGTTTTACTGCAAGAGAGGGATTGTCATGTAACCTTTTCAGAGGGACTTTTTTAAGTATAACCCATAGTGCTCATACAACTTGTTTGGATCAACAGTATCAAGTACCCTATTATAATGTGTGGTTGTTTGAAGTAAATCCAACGAACAAGCCTTTACATTGTCATACTCCTGTAAACATGTAGCCTATACTGTGATATCATAGGGGAGACTTTCCACGTGACAAATTACACATGGGGATTTCAAATCTGAGGATGTGCGGTATAAGGATATGAAGTGGAGAAGGACACTGCCGCATGGACTTACAGTATTCATAACTCACCGCTTGCACTCTTCCCACAGATCAGGTGTTGCCAGGGCAGCAGAGACCCCCAGATCTCTGCGTCACCGTTGACGGCCCGCTCCAGGGTCTCCACAGTGAACTTGGGGATCCCGTTATCCCGTTCCAGCAGCGCACTGCGCAGCACCCGCGCGTAAACCTCGCGGAAGAGGCTCTCCATGCACGCGGCCAGGTAGATCGCAGCGTGCTCGTGGATCCTTACCGCGACCCTGCTGTCGACCATCCACCTGAAGAACTTCCCCACGTTGAAGGTGAGTCCGCAGCGCACCGACTTACCGCGGCTGAACTTGTCCTCCTCCGTGCTCATGTTGTACAGGGACAAGGCACCGAGGGCCGAGCTCATGCAGTTCATGGAGACGGTCCACGTCAGGACGCTCTTTATGGCACTTTGGATCTCATATTTGGTGCACTTGGCGTAACGCAAACTCAAGCGCTGCGCCTCCTTGGCGACCCTGACCAGGGCCCGGCTGACCAGCACCGAGAGCCTGAGCAGGACGTCCTGCGGGGGGGTCGGTAGGCTCATCTCCTCGCCCCTGCCCAGCACGCTCACCACTTCCCCGAGGATCCACGGCACATCCTCAAGCTCCGGTAATTTAGCGCACTGCCCGGTGCTCTCCAGGATCTCGGCGTCTTCGACCAGGACTGTGTTAACAGTGTCCAGACTGTTCTGGCGACTGTGCATCGAGTCGGTTAATTGCCAGTGATTCCCCCCATGCGCCTCTGAGTAGCACAGCGACGCACTGGATGATCTAAAGGAGTCGGCGGCTCCACCATAACCCGAGTCTAGCGTCAAATCCTCCAGGGTCCTCGCTGCTGACTTGCTACTCCTTGCCATAACTGCACTTCATGCTGTAAAAAAGAGGTATCAGGAAAAGTGTGGGAAAATATCCAAGGAGTTTGGATACGCACGCGCCGTGCACGAGCTCCGCTGAAAAAATATTCAGTTTCTTAAAGAAAGTCCATCCAAGGCTGCAAAGTTAAAGAGTAGTATGTCACTCCAGTGCATCAACAGTCACACTGTGCTGTAGCAGCGCAATGCCTGTCAGATGGAGGCGGGGCCGTGGAGAACACCCTCAGTCTCAACCAATTGACTATCGGGAGAAAGTAGCAACGAGCTTTAATTGGTTCGCTTAAAAGTCACTGTTGGAGCCCTTGATTCGACTTTATAATAAAAATGCCACTTTAAAATTAAGCACGGCGCTTGTGTTATTGACTATGGCCAACTTGTGGGACAACTTAATTTCTCAAAACTTTGGAATAGCGTTAATGAAGCAATCCAGTCAAATGCTTTGTGTAAAAGTAAACTGTAAAAGACAGAAATTGCTTTCACTAATAAAATCCATTCTAAAGAAAAATCTGCTTTTATATCACTAGGCCTATGTTTAAAGGACAAGTCCTCCAGAGGATGTTCAGATATTTTCTGAGGGCCCAAGTCTGCTCGTAACATGACTCAAGACCATTAATAATAGATTGAATGCATAATGAATCCTCCTCTGTTCCTCGGGAGGAGATCTCATTGATGAGATCTGAATTACTTTCAAGGTCATTTGCTGGGATCACTCACAGGGTCTATCCAAGCCATTTCGTTTTTTTCCACCCTAAAATTGTGGCATCTAGCCCACCTTAAATGAAAGCCATGCTGGACAGATGTGCAAGTGCAATTTGAAAGGTGGTAGAGATATTCGGTATTCTCAAACAGTGGGAGGTACATGTTTTAAGTTAAATTTACTGGAAATAACTGCATTCTTTCTATGATACTGACCAAACCAGTGCACCGCCAATTACTCTAAAAGTGGAGGAAATAATCTAAACTGATGGCAAAAAATAACTAAAAAACAATGACTTCATGAACTGGAGATGGCTCACAGTTCTATGTGGCGGCATCTGAGATGCACTGACATTGTAGCTTCTGTAGTTGACAGTCAGTTGGACATCTTCATGGTGCAACAGTGAACCCTGCTGTTGTGCAATCAAACCTCTGTTTATTTTTTTATTTTTTCATTTTGCAAAAATGCTTGAATTGCTTTGTGACACAGAAATCCTATGACAATTGTGTCTGTTGTATTTTACTGGGGTTAGACCTTTTTCATTGACATGTCACAAGTGGGAAAAGGTGTACATTGTAAATTAAATGATGACAGAATTCCATCTATTGACACTTGAATAACACAGAGCTACTGTTAATGCTTTTAGTAACACCCGCGATTCCACTATGACAAGTCAAAATGTGTAGTGTGTCCCATATCTCAATAGATGGGAAAAAAAGACAAACTGTTAAGATTCTGAAGGTCACAAATAGGGGGGGGGGGGACAGTGCAGTATGAACATGATTCTCCCAAATCAACTTATAAAGATCATAAATGTTTAGACTCGCTCTGAAAGGTGCAAACACTACATACCTTACTGCAAAGTCTATACAGCAGAGAAAAGGGTGTAGTGTGGATTGTGGAGCACCATATCCATGAGAAATCAGGCAGATGGTGAAGGCTGACTTGGACAGGATGGATGAGCCAGGTTACCTCATGTTCTCTTCGACCTGCATTGCCACACAATGTGGGAGAATGTCACACACATAACCAAATAATTTTTATTTGTATAGCCCTATATCACACATAGACATTTGCCTCAGTGGGCTTTACATTCAATACAATATGACACCCTGCCCTTACACCCTTAGCTCGGCTGAGAAAAAACTCCCAGTAAAAAACCCTTTACCGGGATTTTAAAAAATTGAGAAATCTCAGGGAGAGTCGACAGAGTAAGGGATCCCTCTCCCAGGACGGACATACTGCAATAGATGTCATAAGTCATTGCTCCGAGAGCTACATAGCCGACTTAGTGGCAGAAAAGAAGGCTGTGATGCTGGGCACTTTCGGTTCTTGGAGGATTAATTATAGTGCAAATGAAAGTAGCTAAATTGGGTTATAAAACTCCTTGAAGGTCTTTTGTAGTCCTACGATAATTGAATATCATAATTAAATGTCTGTGTTGAGTGTTTATTAGCCGTTCCAGCCAAGGGACTGTCTAATTCAAATTAGAAGGAGTAGCATGTCAGATGAAAAAAGGTGATTTTGTAGCAAAAGCTTTATAGTTTAAAACCCATAAAGCACAAACCAAGTACAGCCCCGCAGATGTCCATCTATCTATCTATCTATCTATCTATCTATCTATCTATCTATCTATCTATCTATCTATCTATCTATCTATCTATCTATCTATCTATCTATCTATCTATCTATCTATCTATCTATCCATCCATCCATCCATCCATCCATCCATCCATCCATCCATCCATCCATCCATCCATCCATGTATGTATCTATCTATCTATCTATCTATCTATCTATCTATCTATCTATCTATCTATCTATCTATCTATCTATCTATCTATCTATCTATCTATCTATCTATCTATCTATCTAATCTATCTATCCATACATCTATCCATACATCTATCTATCTATCGCCTTTGTCATAGTCAGTCATTGCGGCTTTAATCAAAGCAAATACAAACTTTGAAATGAATAAAGACAAATAAATATTGTTTATGTTGAGAAAACATTAAGTGAAGTTTAAAAATAAAATTATTTAAAAAAGAGTACATTTTTAGTTTTGTATTGATGGTAGGCTATTGATAGCCACAGTAGCTTTGAAAAAGAGAACCTGGGTATGACTGCCATCTAGAGTCCACTAGCAAAACCACAAGCTTTCTGTAGTGTAGGCCATTGTTCACGATTGTTTCCCATTGAAGCTGACCTTCTCTTATTCACTATAGGCCAATTACTATCTCAAATAATAAAATCAAGAAGGTAGGCTACTGATTTCCAATGATAAACTCAATCAATGTGACTGGTAACATAGACAATTTAAGGCACCTGTGTTTTTGTTGTTGTATTATTATCATCATCAAGCATGGTATGGCAGCTGTTTGTGTTTATAGACATGGTTTGAAATCAATTAGAGTAGGCTACAACGGCTCAGTAGCAATATGCTACAATAGGCATAGCCTATTTGAAGATGCATTTCCTCTTAAATTCAAATTTTCAAAGATTGGTAAAGCCTTGTAATAGAATATTATAACAAGCAGAAAACGGCAATCGTGCTTGGTTACAGGTAAACGACAGTGTATTATCGTTACTTTCTATCACATTGTACGCACAGATTGAAGAGTGGGCGGGACTGGCTGTACTATACCAAACGCAAAGTGTCAATGTCTGCGGTGCGTTCTGTGGGACAAATCGAGCACACCTAATTCCAAAGGGCTCGCATGTGCTCATCCGGGTACTTCACTCTGCTATCTAGGCCACATTATATAACACAATCCAAATCCTCTTTGTTTAGCTGGTTTAAGGGCGTTTTCTCTATATCTGCTCTCCAAATGTGAACTATGACCAAAAGTTGTAAGAGAATACGACTGAACATAGACGTTTAGACAATTTTAAATAACTTTAGGGGGACATGTAAACGGGGCAATAAGCACGTTACGTAAACGTGACAGAGGGAAAGTTGTATAACAGCACATCCTGACATCTTCCAGACCAATCACAGCGCTCCATTCCCTGACGTATTCCTGTGGGTGTTGAAGTAGTTACCATACAGAGACTACGTCTTTCTCTGTCAACTAGTTCTGTCTACCAGGGCTTTTACAAAATATATACTATTTATTTTGAACGCGTTAGTAAGGTGGACTCTGCGTTACCTTTGCTGCATTGCATGTGGAAACGAGCCGGACATATCTGCGCATTTCTACTTTTCGTGAACTGGTGTCTTGTGTAACACGGGCTTCACCAACGACATGGGTAACGAAAACAAGCCAATTTAAACATCGTTGCTGGCTCAAAACGGTATATTTCGTAAGTTATACTGCTTGAAATGTGGCAATTTCGTCTGTGCTGCTAATTGGGGTATTTGGCGTTTAAAACTGTGTCTGCTGCATTTACCTTCTGCACACACATGACGCCACCGCTTGTCAGGAGACTCAACTCTGTGGACAGATTTATGGAGCAAGGTTAGAGACAAGACAAACCTTTGTAACACTACCTAACGACTACAGTGACCGGACTAAAAGATACTACGATCCTGGATTTGACTGGACACTTGGCAATCTTTTCTACCAAAACTTCATAAGTGGGTGTTTTTCTCTAGTTGTTTTGGGACTCCTGCCTTCTGTTTGCCCCTATCGGAGTTAAGTAGAAAACGCAGATAAAATGGTGGTCAACACCATCCACTGGTTCCGAAAGGGACTGCGGCTGCACGACAACCCGTCTCTAAGGGACTCTATCCGGGGAGCAGACACCCTGCGCTGCATCTACATCCTGGACCCTTGGTTCGCAGGCTCCTCCAATGTGGGCATCAACAGGTGGAGGTAAGGGATTGGACTGGATGTTAGAACTTGCAAGATGTGATTGAGAGATTGGGAGTGTTAGTTGGGCAGAGGGCTTAACATAATAGCCTAGTGTATATATCACAACTTACTGGACTTCAAAAATCAAGTGAACCATAATTAAACTCCTTCTGATTATCTCCCACTTCCACTGATTTGACCACATGCCTGTCAGTAGAGAAATGCCATATTTTCATGTTACTGTAAATAACAGTTATCACTGTACTACTCTATTGTGGCCTCAAATCATTTTACTATAGGGTATTATATGTTTCCACTATATGTTTGTCTTTCAAATGTCAAAAAACTAGGATGCATCATTGAGCTAATTTTTACTCGATGTCATTGCAAATGAGGGTCACCCTTCAATTGATCTCTCAAGAATAAAAAAATAAATTCATAATGTAAGATTGCACGTAGTAACAATTTTTTAGCACTATTTGTTATGTGGCATTTTTCGGTAATTATACAGTAATTGTCTCTATTGTGTGTTTACAAATGTTTACAAGGGTTGTCGCCATGTGTATCCGCCCTGAATGGAGGGGTTAGGGAAGTGGGTCAGTGTGTTGTTGTTGTTATGGTCATTATTTATTACATCACATCCTGACAGATTTGACCTATATTGTACACACATCAAACCCCCAATATACCCTCCGTAGTCAGCTACCGCACCTCATTTACTATGTACACACACTACATCCACATCGTTCAGATTTTATGACTTTATTTCCAAGTTTATTTGCCGTTGGTATAATGCTCAGCCACTGAGACTTTGTTGAAATGATAGTAAGGGTAACTATGGTTTCTGGCAGGGGGTTGTCTCATCTCTATAATCAATTGTTTGACCGTTCTGTCTGTTTCATTCCAGGTTTTTGTTGAGTTGTTTAGAGGACTTGGACGCCAGCCTACGCAAACTCAACTCCCGCTTGTTTGTCATACGGGGCCAACCTACAGATGTCTTCCCTCGTCTATTTAAGGTAGGAGAGACAGAAGTGAGCAAAGGAGGCACTGTTAAGCTTAGCCTTGCTGAAAAAAACCTTAAACTTAGTAGTAGTATTTTTATTTATACTTTTTTTTCATCTTTTACTTGCACAGATTTACAGAATAAACGGCAGCTTACATGACTAAAAAGTGTGTGCGTCTCTTTCTTTCTTCCTCAGGAATGGCAGATCAACCGTTTGTCTTACGAGTATGACTCTGAGCCATTTGGCAAGGAACGTGATGCTGCCATCCAAAAGCTAGCCAGCGAGGCGAAGGTAGAAGTCAATGTGCAGACTTCACACACCCTCTACGATCTGGCCAAGTGAGTGTCCATAACGTTGTTGCTTAAACAGATTACATCCCATTGTAATGAGCCTGGTTGACACCAAAATGGATTGTCACTGCCTGCTCTGGGTTTTGCGTGCCTGAAGATTTACGTCGATCCCGTTCACATTCTTCTGTCCTAAAGGATCGTAGAACTGAACGATGGACAGGCTCCTATCTCGTACAAGCGCTTCCAGGCCCTCATTGGCCAAATGGACGCTGTGGAGCTGCCTGCAGAGACCATCACACTCCAGGTTCTAGAAAAATGTGCCACACCCATCAGTCACGACCATGATGACAAGTTTGGGGTGCCCAGCCTGGAAGAGCTTGGTATGTTAATTTTTCTTTATTTTGTGTCTGTTGTGTGAATTGATACACCAGCCGTGGTACTCACGCCACATTGGACCCTTTCTGAATCTTTCCTTGTTCTTTGTGCCCTTTCAGGTTTTGAAACGGAGGGCTTGACCACAGCAGTATGGCCAGGCGGAGAAACAGAAGCCCTCATGAGGCTAGAGCGGCATCTGGAGAGGAAGGTAAAAAAGCATTTACTTAAACAGTCCATATGAGCCCAGATCTGGTAAATGTGTCACTGTTTCATTGATTCATTTCATCATAACTAGAAAGCAAGAATTGATAGTCTGAGAACATTTTAGATTAATGAACAGAAACCCAATTAACCTCACCACATTTAAATCTAATAATTAAGACTAAACCACACTGTGACAAGATGTTATTTATTCTTCTCGCGCCATGTGATAAACTTCACCAGTTGTTGGCTACTACGCCATTAACATTGTCATTGTTTTTTAAAAAACTGTCATTTATTAAGCAGTCGCAGTTGAATTATTTTGTAGAAACTGACTGGTTGTCTTTTTTACCAGGCATGGGTGGCAAACTTTGAGCGTCCACGAATGAATGCCAACTCCCTGCTGGCCAGTCCCACGGGCCTCAGCCCCTACCTGCGCTTTGGATGTCTCTCCTGTCGGCTCTTCTACTTCAAACTTACTGATCTCTACAAGAAGGTAAGAATGACCATGGACCGGACATCAACAATACAAACACAATTAAGTCATGATTAAGTTTCACCTAGAAACTTTCTCTTAGCCATTTTTTCCAATTATAATTCTAAAAGATTGGAGAAATGCTGGTTGTCATGTGATGGTAATCTTGTTCCCTTTTGTGTGCTCCCATCTCATCAGGTCAAAAAGAACAGCACCCCACCGCTTTCCTTGTATGGCCAGCTGTTGTGGAGGGAATTCTTCTACGCGACAGCCACCAACAACTCAAGCTTTGACAAGATGGAGGGAAACCCTGTGTGTGTGCAGATCCCTTGGGACCGAAACCCAGAGGCGCTGGCCAAGTGGGCCGAGGGACAGACGGGCTTCCCCTGGATCGACGCCATTATGACCCAGCTGAGGCAGGAGGGCTGGATCCATCATTTGGCGAGGCATGCTGTGGCCTGCTTCCTCACAAGAGGAGACCTCTGGATCAGCTGGGAGGAAGGCACCAAGGTGAGAATACTTCATTTATAAAGCTCAAAATTGTCATCAGTCACCACAGTTGGAAAGGTAATTCAAAGAAAATGAATAAATTAAGGTCATTAGATGCTGTCCTGATGCCTCTAACTACCATGCATTGCCATTGTGTGTCATATACAGGTGTTTGAAGAGTTGCTCATAGATGCAGACTGGAGTGTAAATGCTGGCAGCTGGATGTGGCTTTCCTGCAGTTCTTTTTTCCAGCAGTTTTTCCACTGCTACTGCCCTGTGGGATTTGGACGACGCACGGACCCCAACGGCGATTTCATACGGTAAGTCAGTACTTTCATCTGCATCACATGAATATAATTATCATCTGCAGATAAACACACCACCACACATTCTAGTGGGACACAAGTAAGTGATCATTGAGAGGGATTATTTTGTATGACGCTATACCCTTTGTATTATTAAGAGCTGAAAACTATCAAATCTATTATGGCACATGTGTGTTACATCTCAGAAAAGGTTCTCAAAAATGTATGTAGTGCTACATTAGTCTATTTTACCTTATATCCACACACTTTCTGTGTTCCACATATGTCTTTATCCTTTTTACTCTCTGCTCCTAGGCGTTATTTGCCCAAATTGAAGGGCTTTCCAGCCAAATACATCTATGATCCTTGGAATGCCCCAATGGAGGTGCAAAAGGCAGCAAAGTGCATCATAGGAGTCCACTACCCCAAGCCCATGGTGAACCACGCTGAGGCCAGCCGCGTCAACATAGAGAGGATGAAGCAAATTTACCAGCAACTTTCAAGCTACAGAGGACTGGGTAGGGACATGACCCAGATACTGATTACATCAAACTCACACATATTCATGCCATAATTTTAATTTATTTCTTTTACATTTGGAATGCTACCTGTTTATATACAGATAAAAAAAGTTCTCAGATGAATTATGTTTAAAGTGTTTTTTTTTAAAAAAGCTTCTCTGCAATTAATATCCACGCACATCAACTTGTCAACTTGTCTCGGCCGAACCCCAGTGTTCTAGATTTTGGCATTGTGTTTCAGTATTTATACGCCCCTTTAGGCAATGCAGGGTTAAAGCATTGGTGTATAGTTAGTATCAGAGGACTCTTACACCTCAGAAAAGAACGTTTCAATTATTTTGGTCAAGCGTCAGCCCGAAGTTCAAAAAATATTCCTTCGCTACAGATTGCTCCTGGGCTAAAGAAACCATTTTTTGTTTTGGGTAAATTTAAAATGTTTGGTTTGGCTTTCATTTCTCTGCAGGCATGTTGGCAGCAGTACCTGCCAATTCCAACAATGGTGCAAATGGCAGTAACATCAGAGGAGTTGGCACAGGGACAAGTCAATGTCCAGGAGGCTCCTTTGAAAACCCCCCCACACAGGAGGGAACGTATCAAACAGGTATGTAGGCTAGATGGTTAACATTGCCATTTGTTAAAAAAAAATTGTTAAAGTACAGTTGCCTGAACACACATCTGCGTGAGAGAGCACTAAGATAAGGAGCTAGAGTATGAAGTAGTTTTTAAGAGACTACCCCCTCATTTAACCTAACCCCACTAAATTGACCTCCCTTATACGACTCTAAATCTATAGATCTTGGGAATTATATACAATTGGTGGGATGCTTATGATAATTGACCCAATGATCAGATGTGATTTGAGATCTGTCTTAAGCTGAAGTGTATTTGAATATATAGCTTGACTGTTTAATTATTGGTTTGAGAGTGTTTTTTTATATCTAATTGACAATCTATTGACACACTTTCTGTGTTTCATGTTTTAACACAGAACGAGGACGGTTCACACACAAGCGGCGCCATGAAGAGGCTCCACTCCAAAGCAGCTGTAAATCCTGGAAGCAGAGCACATAGTGTTCACTGCACAATGTACAATACAAAGGGTTCCTTAGTGGACCTGTATCATCTGGGTAGCATCCTCTTCAGCAGGACCCTCTGCTCACACACGGTGGTAACCGTAACAAACAACCATAGAAGAGACAATGGATTCAGCTGGAACTTTTTGTCTGCTGAATCGTCATCTTATAATCTCAGAAGATGGATGGGACGGTAAACTGTTTACAAGTCTTGGTTTCCAGAAAGGTGTAATGACCAAGAAAGATACAAACATGGAAGAGAAAGAGCCCTGTTAACCGAACAGTAACATTGATCTACAGAGTCTTCACATCAGGGTGCTGTGAAGCCATATGGTGTCTTCCAATACGTTGTGTGACTGTCCAAGTAAAGACTCTACTCATCATGTTGACCCACACCTTTGTTCCCCCCCTCATCAGACAGATCAGGACATGTATGAAATTGTGCGGGGAGGAAAAACGCCATCTTTCCATCAGTTATGCAGTCTGCCGGAAAAGTTAAAAGCATAGATAGTGAACTGAACATTTTGCTTATACATGACTGCTTTAGAGTCAACACCTTTTTTTAAATGTAAAAGGGTCTAAATCTGAAATCTGATTCCCATCTGAGACTTTGGGAAGATTTGTTGAATAGAGCTGACACCATGACCCACTAATAGAACTGACATAACATGACCCAGATAAAAGACAATTGCATCTTTCTGGCAAAACTAGCCCCCAAATTGTTCATATCAAGAATATGACGTTGCACTGTTGTGTGTGTACATAATGTGAAAATGTTCTTCCTAAAGAATTAGGACTGGAATGATGTTAAAAGCAAGACTGTCTGGTTTGACGATAAAACAGGCCTTCATACATTTTGTAAATATTTGTTTTTGATTTCCAACTTTTGTATATTATGTCATGGGGTGTCAACTCCTATTGTAAATATTGTGTTACCAAAATGCAAAAGTTCTACTGTGAATACATTTTGTTTCCCATGTAATCTTAAATCTCATTATTTTTGTAAAGAATGACCAAATTCCTACTATTGAAATGACAATAAAAGTCAAGTCTTTTGTTGTAGCTATGTGATTTATCATTTTTTATATATATATTTGCACTATATTGCCAGCAGGGTTGAATACTTTTATGAATTAATAAGTTATGTTGTGTTCAAATGTTGCTCAATTTGGATCGATGTATAGAGACCGTGATAGAGATGTGTTTTGATCTCTAAGCTGTTTAAAAAATAAAACAGGAGAAAGTCCAGTGAGTTGTGCTACTTTTTATTGGCCCTGGACCTTTTATACTCTTACCATACAGATATTTCACTATGATTGTATAGTAGGAAAAACACTCAACCTCTTTTGAACACTTGATCGGTGTTCATTTATTTAATTACCCACCTTATTGTTCATTGATTCTAAACTTCTAAAGTTAACTGAGTATTTTAAACCCTTTCAGCTTCAGCGGTTATAAGTCTATAGACTGTGTCTTGTAAGTCCTGACTCCTGACTGACCGTAGCCTAGTTTGCAAACAGTTTGATGAAGTTGAAAACAGGCTTAACAGAAATATAATCAATTGTGTGTAATGGCCAAGGAATGCCTCGTGGGCGATTCACGTTGCATGCTGTGTGTGTAGGCTACGCTCTGGACTGCAGTCACTCCACCGTATCCAATAGCAGCCGCGGACCGGTGGGCGGTGATAGCTGTGCTGGGTTGTGGATAAATTGTCTTCAAACCATAGAGAACCGGTGCGTGTTGCAGATCCTGTGCCTCCTGTCTGGTCGCTGCGTTGACTGCCTGTCGGAGATGGAAACGAGTCGGGACAAAGTATCGAAGAAACCTGTTCGCCTCATAGTTGCAGCTTGCAATGGCATGGGGATCGGGAAAGATGGACACATGCCCTGGAATTTACCGTAAGGGGAAACCAATGGGATGAGGTCGCATTGTGCTTTCAACCAGCGTAGTTACTAAAGATGGTAACCTATTGGTATAGGCCTATATGAGATGTTGACTAAATGTGTTGATATTAGGCTACCTGTAACCTATGTTTGAATACTAAAGAGCTACATGTGGACTATGACCTGTCAATCAATCAACCTTTAGTCATCAAACATAACATGGCTTTGTCTTATCCCTGTTTGTAGGCTAAAGCTTTTGACTGACGTTTCCTCTAGCCTACCGCCTCCTTTGTAAAGTTAAGAGGAAAAGTTTGTAAAGCCATTGAAACAAGCTGAGAGGAAAGATTTCCTCAGTCAATACAAAAAATATAGCCTACCAGAAAGCCCTAAGCGATGTGTGAGTAATGCTTACTTTGTTGGATCAAAGAAGAATGACATGTTATGTAGTCTATTGGTGGATGGTACAATGAAAAAAAGAAGCAGTAAAAAGCAAGTGTGTATTTCTAAGTGACAAATTAGTTAATATCCTGGTGATTATGAAACTGATCAGAACAGAAACTTAACTTAATGTTGAATATTGTGACTCTTACAGATCGGAGTTCCAGTACTTTCTGGACACTATCACGAGGGTGTCAAGACCAGGTATCCTTTAAAATAAATGTTATTGCAACAACAACTTGATACAATTGTAGTGAATCGTTATAAAATCAGGGAATAGCTGGTTGAAGTGAATATGACACTGCCATATTGGTCAGCTTGACAGTGAGGTTGGTCAATGATGATATTTAATCACAGAGAAATCTGTCAACAATCAAACGTGTTCCCTTGTAGCTTATACCAATGCAGATATCACTTTAATATTACTGTGTCATTACCAATCAATGAGCAGAACTGATACATGGCAATATTGGATTTACAAAAGGAAGTTCGGGTATCTAACTCCCTTAGCCATGAAGGGACATTTATATATGGTTACTTCATCTTCAAACAAATGATAATTTCAGAAAATTTACTTCAGTATCTAATCAATATAAAAAAATGACATATAGCCTACCGTGATAGAGGACTTTATCTGTATCACCCACCCCTATTTTTCCCGCTTTGGTACTGCCACAAATCACTCCGAACTTTAAGCGTTTTGAAACCAAGTCTGTATTATGTGTGTCATAAGAAGATATATGAGAACCGCAATGAATAAGATGTGGCTTATAGTTTCAAATGATTTTATTATTTCTATTTACAGGGAAGATGAACATGTTGATCTGGGGTAGAAAGAACTGGTTCTCCATTCCAGAAAATATGTTCCCACTGGCAAACACTCTGAGTGTGGTGCTGTCTAAGACATTGACGTGAGTGCTCTCTCTATCTCTCTCTCTGTATCACACTCAAAAATCTGCATCAACAAGTTTAGCAAGATATTTGTGGTCATCCAGTTAATAAATCCTAGGTTTCCATTGTCATTTAGTAATTCCAATATACGGCATGTTTCTCCTCTCACAGCACCCCTCCGGATTGTGCCCACTTCTTGCGTCCAGACTTTGACAGTGCGGTCCGCTTGGCTGCGCAGCCCCCACTGGCTGATCTGATTGAGACCATCTGGGTTATTGGTGGGGTTCAGGTCTACAAGGTAATACTGGTGCAAGCACCTCATTGAAGCCTGCTGAAAGAAAAAAGGCAGAGAACATGAATGGATAGTTTAAGGACCCTTTGACAAAAATGATTAGATATTCCAGTCTGTCCCAAGGCCCAGAAACCAACCAGTGTTCCCTCAACATGTGTTTAGGCCTCGCTTGCTGTTGTATCACCTGATCTGGGTGTGGTCTAAATTTCAATAAGCTGAAAATAATTCAGGAATAGGCCTTGATTTACATCCACCTAAATCTCCTTTTAGCATTCTTGCACCAGTTAGAGTGCAACCTCTATCTTTATGACTTGTATGCATACACATGGAATTGGCATCCGCCCAGAACTCCCAGCTCCGCCCAACTTCAAGCAGGTTTAACCAGACAGAGTAATTGAAAAACTTTTTTGTTTTTATGTGCGTGGCCTTTACAAGATCAGCGCTCTTCGCATATGTACACACTAACTCAAACCATAAACAAGTGAAGCTAATGAAATAGCTACAGCTTGTTGTTCAGTGTCAATTTAACCTAACAATGATCTCACATTTGCAGGGTTGGTAAACTGTTGAATTGTCAGTGCCATGATTTGTAGCCAACACTATGCTGCTAAGTTGTCTTGTGCAGTTTAGATTTATTTTGTTTTAACTATCTGCTGAATTACACACTGAACAACCAGTTTGTTGATATGGTTGATCTTACCTGAATCCCTGCTGCTTCTTGTTTGTGATTAGGAAGGGTTGGAGCATGTGTGGTGTGACTTGGTTTACCTGACAGACGTCATGGCAGACTTTGACTGTGACGTTTTCTTCCCAGAGTTTGACAGAGGAATCTTTAAACTACAAGAAAGGTACAAGTTTATCTCATCCTCTGCCCATTAAAGTGCGGGGTATTTTGAGCGGCCATGTCTTATGCTTTAAACACCGGAATACAGTCAAAACCAGTTGCCAAACCAAGCCTTTCTATTTGAAACAAAGCAATCTTTGCCTTTTTGTTTCAAAGCAAACATCAGCACTATGCATGGGACTGCATCGTCATTGACTTAAATAGTGTTTAAACACTCAAAAGGATTTGCTGACATCACTATGACTAGGTGCTGTGACATCATTTTGAAGAGCAATGTCACTTCAATTGCACTGACTTTGAATGGGAAATTAGTAAATGTTTTTATGTAAATGTCTATCACTACAGTTTTCATCCAGTATGTCAAGTTAATTCTTATATTTAACTGCCTTTCAATGAACTCACAAAAACTTTTCTCTTTTGTATCCAAACAAGTTTTGCTGGCGTACCGAGTGGAATTCAAGAGGAGAACGGAATTAAGTATAAATGCCAAGTATTCAAGAGAGATTGAAGACAACTCATAGAGGGAATCGAGAAATGTTGTCAACGCTCTTTATATATAATAGTCACTGAGTTTTTCCGCTCAGCTTTAAAAACGACTTTATATTTATACTTATGAATATGTCCATGAAAGACTTGAAACACTGTTCACTTTAACAGCACCCCAGTTTGTCTACCAGGTTCTTCTGTGTATTTGCTGTCAGAATTGTTTCCCACCATCGCTGCTGCTTGATGGGATATACTGATCACTTTTAGTATAGGAACCCATTCCCTTGCAACCCCTCTGCCTGTCACCTCATCACTTGTCAGCATCACCATTTCATCCTCCTCAGTAACTAACATGGTAGCTGCTCAGAAGAATATGCTCGTCTGTCTGTCAGTCAGCGACAGCACATGGCAGCACAGTAGATCCGGGCCTTTTCCAAGCCAACATGACACATTCCAGTTTAGAAGTGACAAGTGAAATATTCACCCGGACAGCTAGATAGATGTGGAGAAATGTTACATCTTGTAATATGTTGTGGATATGAAATACATTTATACACAAAGGTTTTTTACTGTTTGTTTGTTCTTGTGTGTGAATTTAAGAGCTTGTTAATGAAAATTCATCAAATGTACAATTTTAATAAGGAGGATTTCTTTTTTTGTATTTTAAATAAAATATTCCTCCTCCACTTGGTTGCAAGTGCTTCTTTTTCCCACTAGATGGAAGCAGTTTAATGTTAAAATCTACATTTATGCCGTCAACACATCCACAGGCACTTGTTACTTACATTGGAGCGTAAACTGCCTCGGAAAGCTCTCTATTCATTGGGTAGTGGTTTCATGTTCTTGTGATAGTAATGTAATACAAACCTAATGGTCACAGCAGCGGTTTTGCAGAATCAATTAAAAGGATTTATGGCATGGCACTGCATCCCATTTCTGCAAAATCACCGGCCACTGTTTGATTACCAACATCAGCCATTCAAAGTCAAACCATGGCGCCTCTAGCCATCAGTCTTATTATTAGTGACACTTAAGTGCTTTTACTTTGGTGACAATGGGTTATTAATCCCTGGTTTAGATGTCAAAGAGTTTCAAGGACAAGTGTCGTTGTGAATGAATAAATTAAGGCTTTAAACGACAAAGTGACAGATGCAACCCTCAATATAGAAAGTTATGTACCTTTGTGCATCTAGAATCCATCCATTGATGGATTGATGCCTCTACAATGGGTTCACATTTATGTGTATAGTTCATCTGTGTTCTTCATTCGAATGCAGGTAGGAGTCATTTTTTGAGAGACAAACAATAACAGAAAACAGACTTTATGTTAAAGTTTGGAAGAGAAAGATTGAGCCGAGTACACTGGAGGTATCCCAGTCTAGAAACAGAAGAGCAACAACAATAGAAAAGAAATATGTTTTTAAGGCTTGAAAATAGTATGTTGTGAAAACAAATGGGAATGTTTAAGTATATTGTAAATTTCCTTTGTGGTGAACACCAGATTATCTTTTAGTCGTAAAGGAAAGTTTAGTTCACAAACACAGTTTATTTTCCACTACATTATCTCTGTTTGATGTTTATCCTCCTAAAAAAAGACAAACCCAGGACCTGAGCCTCCGACTTCAAATAAGGAACATTTACTGCAGCAGTGGTCGTCCATGCTCTGGGTTCAAATGGAAAATCATAGCATTTAATTGCAGATGTCATCTGTTCCTGGCGAGGTACCACCACCCATAAAAGAAATATGTTAAGCGTGGCTAATATCAACCTAGTGTCATGTTTTGAAATGAAACCAGACAATTTATACTCCCTCTTATTAACCTCTTTGGCTTGTCAGTGTAACTCAAGACCATTGGGCGGGAGGACGTGGCAGTGGACAGAGGACAGGAGCACCTTGGGGTGAAAAATGGAGGTGACTTTCATTTCACACACCTGAGGCCTAGTCTCATCCGCCTGGCCCTGATACATCCGGATTAACACCGTGTCCTTTTTAACTCATCAACACCGAAAGATACAATATTGGAACATGACGAATTAAAAGCAAAGGTCACTGATTAGTAGCAGTGTACTCACTGTGCTATTGCTGCCCCGCAGGTGGATGTCCATGTAGTGAATGGTTTGAAAATGAACACTAGTCAAGCATCCATCTGCTGAGCTCAAATTCATTACCAGATGCACTCACTTTCCCCATCATCTGCCCAGTGGCCATCGCCATGACGACGGAGCCATGCTGAGTGATTCTGGCAACAGCAGATGGGAAGTGGAAGTTGTTAATGTATAAGATATATTAGATTAATTCTATGTGCTGTGTACTATGTTTTATGTAGTGACGTACCTGGAAATAAAACAAACTCTGATTCTGGCGAGGCAGGAATTAATGGGAAATCTATTTTGCATAATTGCCTTGACTTGAATCTCAAATGCTTTTTAAATAAATACTGTAGAGTGTGTTCAAATAAACCACTTTCCAATCCAAATCAAAATAATCTTCATGTTGTTTTTACTTCTTTTATTTCGCAGTGTGGGCACATTAGAACTCCTTTGGAATGATAACAAAGCGACATTTCTGTGCTGAAATAGCTCATAATAAAGTGTCCCCATCTGTAAATTAACAATAAAAAAATCAGAGACACAGTTAGATTTCCTCCCCGAGGGGAACAGTTGCGCTGCCAAGAACATTGTGTGAAAATTAAACAGTGGCACAGTCAAGCATGGTTTTAAGAGCCTCGTTTGTCCTCGGTTACACCGCGTAATTCATTTGATGGATGAGTCAGCGCTGTCTGTCGTTTGCGCACTTATGCCGCAAGGTGTTTCTATGTGGAGTCATTGCAATGAGGTAACTTGTAAATAAGGTTTAATAAATGTATTTGGAAAGGAACTCAATCTTTGCTAATATACTATTAGCTCATCGTGATGCCATTGCATTTGTCTCCCTGATATCACTCTGGGAATATGTCACATAACCATTAACCATCCTCATCTCTTACAACATCAATTCCACTGCAGTAAAAAGTGTGCTACTTTTCGTGTGTAATTCTACCAGACTCACAGGTGTTCCCTTTGGTCTGAAGTCTACTAAGTGTTACATTGAATATGATACATTTCATGCATTTTGTTTCAACATTCCGACGCTTGAGAAAGGGAGTCAAAACTAATTCTATTCACTGTAACTTTTCCTGCGGAATATGAACCATGCATCTTCACCGTCAAGTTCAACTGGCATTATTGTAATTTGTCCAGATAAACTACAGGGGTAAACATCTGATAATAATGCAGTGTGTGCACCTTTAGATACTGACATTATATCAATAATCACAAGAACAATAGGCATCCAGTCTTAGCTTTAATTCACTTGCATGAGTCCATACATACAGCCTCTGTCAGTCGTCTGTTCTTAAAGGGGCCACGGGGTTAAAAAGTGGTCTCTCTCTGCGTAGCTGCAGTTTCCCTTGGCTCGTCTCAAAGTCTTTCTTGGTTCCATTAAGGATGTCCAGGCTACCTGTCCTTATGTCGTAACCGCGCGCCCTCAGTAGCTCCAAGCGGTAGTTCACTATCTGCGTGGTCAGCTCCAACACGGTGGAAGTCTCTATGATTTGAGAGACGCTGATGCCGGCGGCGAGTAGGCCCGTGATGCGCTCAGACAGGGTAGCCTCTGGGTAGTAGAGCAGAGCTGGGCACTTGAGGACCATGTCGCGCAGCTCTCCCTCGGAGCAGCCCATGGCCTTCTGGGAGAAGGCCAGGGTGCGGCGCATGCTGTCTGGGTTGAGCTCAGTGACAAAGCCCCTGAGTTTGGAGAGGAGGTGGAGGAGCTCCACCGTGCTGAAGCCCTTTTCGCGCAGGAACAGCAGGTTCTCTCTCAGCACCTCGGGGGGCTTGAGGAGAACAAAGGGGTTCTGGGTCAGCAGCTTCTGAAGCCAGATCTTCATGTTGGCCTCCTCCCCGCCCAGCTCCGTGTAGGCCTGCTGCAGGGTGCTCACCATCACCTGGTTCTGCTCCACTGGCCGACTGAAGCTCTGGGGAGCGCTGGCCATGAGCTTGGTGATGATTCGCTTGTTGAGGTTCAAGCTCTGGAAGAAGGCAATGTTGTCCTGCTGGTTGTCATGGTGGCTGGAGGAGGTGAAGAATGACGCGGGGAAATTCTCAATGATAGCCACCAGATCCTTCTGGTTGGCACACACGGACATCCACAGCTCCCTCTGAGCCCGCATCTGCTCCGGATGACAGAGCACCGACTCGGGGTAAACCGTTAGGATCCTAGCAATGATGGAGCCCGAAGCCCCCATGTCCCTCAGCAGGTCAGCTACCTCCTTGGTGTAGGCAGGGCTCTGGTGCAGGACCCAGCCATTGAGTTTGCGGACCTTCTGGATGTCCACAGAGAGATCATACAGAGCCTCCACGGTCTGCTGGTTCTCTGCTGAGCTCAGTGTTGCACATGGCCTTAGGGTTAGAGGTAGAGATGTGACACGTTGGCACCAGAGGCACAGGGATTTTGAAATCAAACGCAACATTGATCCCTGCAAAGTCCTGAGGTCGATCCCCTAATGGAGTGAGAGAAGAAGGAACTGCAATGGGTGACATCCAATCAGGCAGCTAACACAACTACTAAGCAAAACTACTAATGCACATAAAGTGTGTATTATGTAAATGAGTGGGTGTATTAACAATGAGTGATTAACATTTGCATGAATATACATCAAATTGGCAATACGTCTAACTTTAGATAAGGAAATCGCTTAAAAATTATAATTGTTAATCTATTTATTCTCATTTCTTTTTTTTCTCACATGTTCTATTAAAAAACGTAAACTAACTTAAACTAGCTTCAACTCTGAAAAGCAAAGGCAGCTGGATAATGACTATGAGCAGACAGTCGCAGTGATGCTGAGTAGTAGTTTTAAGTAATCAAGCATTTGCACTAGTTGTGCTGATGCCTTGTAAGGCCAGTCTTCGCATGAACCGCAGCATCATTCTGGACAGGAGACAGTTGTTATATTCACAACACAGAGTAGTGATACTACAGACATTTAATCATGACTCCTAATCCTACTTTTGTTATTTTAAAAAAGGCTGTTTTTGTATGTAATAGTGATTATATCTACGCAAAGCAACTTGTAAATTAATCTTCAAGACACAGGGACTATCCTACCCCGTGGTTTAATTATCTTAGCCTTGACTTCATAACACAAGCTCCTTAACAGAGGATAGGCCTACTCTAGTCTGCACAGCTGGGGTCAGATGTTTATAGGGGTGAGAGAAAAGCTGAAATATCATTCACAACTAGTGACTCTGGTGTAGGCAATCACAATCTGATAGCTCGATCAAAAGCATACCAACACCCCTCAGTGTTTAACTTAACACGCCTAATTGAAAGACACGATAAGCCAAATAAATACATAATTTCAAAATAAAAGTCTTATTGAATGAACACCGGCTTTTTATTTGAAAAAAACATGCTAGGAATAGCTTGCTAGCTAGCTAAAAGAAACAACAGCAATACCGCTACACCGCTAAGGTGCTTTGTGTGATTTCACCTCTCGATTTACCTTGATTAATATCATTTACTTTTGACAGAGAGCTGTCACTATGTAAGAAGTAATCTAGTATAAAGAGATTTGCGATGAGAAATGTGTTACCTTTAGCAGCGGTCAGAGGATGTGACGTTTTATTATGAAACTGTTTTCTTCTTCTACTGTTTGTCTATGTAGCGTGGTGCTGTGTTGTATGGCACAGCGTCACGCGGCGGCAGTGATGGGCACTGCACGAATTAGACCTGAGACATTCAATTAATCTTTTTTCTTGCAGAATGTCGAAAAGACTATGTAAATTTGTTATTTATTGTTTATGCTCACGTAGCCCCCAATTCTTTACTCCTTTCAAAGCCCTGCTCTTTCATTGCAGGCCATATGTCCAGCAATTAAATCATTGTGTGAAAACAATTGTGTAGGCCTATCTCAGATAGCAGTTGGTGCGCAGCAAGGGGCCCTGATGAGTTTAATCAGCGCAAGGCTGAATTGGACTGAACACACCGAGAGTTTTCTCGCAGTTGGTGCTTAATCATGATGCTTGATCACCAACTCTGCAAGCTGTTCCCTCAGCAGCACGGAAGCTGCATGCTACTGAATGGGTTGCTGGGTTCATTATAGTTTATGTACAAGTAAACACATGGTATGCGTTAAAGGAGAACAGGTTGCTGCTTTCCTGTTTTAATAATAATAATAATAATAATAATAATAATAATAATAATAATAATAATAATAATAATAATAATAGGCCTACATTTTATTTAAAGGCGCCTTTCACAACTCTCAAGGACACCGTACAATCAGAGAAATATACAATACAATCAATTGAATTAAAAACAGTTAAAATAAAGTGGGCAATGGATGATTGTGATATGGTGAAATGGGGAGGGATGATCAGAAGGGGTATGCAAATTTGAAAAGGTGAGTTTTGAATTCATATTTGAACAGGGATATGGAGTGTTGCCGATGTCGGGGGGTTTAATACCCGCTTTAGAAGCCAAATGTTATCTACAAGTGTCCGTCTGTTATGCACTGTGTGGCCATTAGGTGGCAGTCTAATCTTGCCCTACAAAGGCATGACAGGAACTGATGATTGACAGGTGTTTGTCCTGGAAGGGCAAACGGTTTTTGACCGCTATTGTTTTGCATCGCTATAAAGTTGCACTTTGAATGTAAATATTGCACGGTGGAATAAACTTATTGTATGCTACACAAGAAGAAGTTCGGATGATATTATTTACAACTCAAGAAAGCAAATAGTGAAGAGAAAACAAGCCCGTCAGCCAGGTGATCTGGGTCGAACCATCTCAGTAGCTTGAAGCATCAGCTTAGCTGCTTTAATATTAGTCAAAAACCAGCATTTTGGAATCCGTAAAGGAACTGTTGGCACGTTTGGAACACGGAGGAGAAGCGGGAGGCCGGGAGCTGTGTGGAGATTTCGGGAGCAGTTTGCAGACGTCCGTGGATTGGAGACGCAGGAGTCGGAGCTAATGCTGCTAACAGCTGATTGGAGCATCGGACCACCGGAGTATCGCACGGCGCCCACCGCACGGAGGTATTTGTCGCGCTACACTCTTTATGGCCATTATTTTTGTGTGCACACATTAAGAGACAAACAACTCTGAGAATGGTAACTGATCAATCTAGCAACCAACCAGCTTCCCTGGAAACATGCGGGCATACAGGGGCAGGTAAGGATCGGTGTGTTTTGTCCATACTCCCTGTGCAAGTGAAGGCTGCTAAGGGAAATCGTACCATAAAAACATAGGCTATGCCTTTTTGGATCCTGGCAGTTCAGCCACTTTCTGCTCTGAGAATTTAATGCAGAAGCTAAACATCACAGGCAAAAGAATCAATTTCCAGCTGAGCACAATGGGGCAAGTAGCAGTTGTTCCAGCCTACTCATTGAGTGGCTTGGAGATAGCTGAGTTGAATGGCACTCATTTTCATGCTCTCCCAGAGGTTCTTACACAGAAAAGGATGCCAGTGACTCCTGATAGTATGGTGACACCTGAAGAGTTGACAAAATGGCCATATTTGTCAAAGGTGCACATCCCACCCATACACGCAGATGTCGACCTGTTGATCGGAACTAATGCCCCCAAGATATTGGAGCCTTGGGAGGTTATTAACAGCTGTGGGAGTGGCCCATATGCAATAAAAACTGTGCTAGGATGGGCTGTTAACGGTCCACTGAATGAAGAGAGTGATGCTTTGGAGGAGGACCTGCCTGCGGCTACGGTAAACAGGATTGCTGTGTGCAAACTCGAAGAAATGCTGATAAATCAGTACAATCTGGAATTTAATGAAAGGTCGGTGAAGGAGAATAAAATGTCCAGACAAGACCTCAAGTTTCTGGAGATTATGGAGAATTCAGCAGTACTTAAGGAGGGAAGGTATTGTTTGAAATTGCCATTCAAGAAAAAGGAGGTTTATCTGCCTAATAACTTCACAGTGGCAAAGCAAAGGATCCAAGGTCTAAAAAAAAGGTTACTCCGCAACAAAGTATTTCACCAGGAGTACACAGAGTACATGAACAAACTCATAAGTAAGAACTATGCAGAGCAGGTCTCTCAACAACAGTGATGTGAGAATGGGAAGGTGTGGTACATTCCTCACCATGGTGTACACCTTCCAAAGAAAGGGTCCCTTCGTGTGGTGTTCGACTGTGGAGCAACGTATCAGGTGACATCATTGAACAGCGAACTACTGCAGGGTCCTAACCTCACCAGCTCGCTTCTTGGGGTTCTTGCTCGCTTTAGACAGGAATCAGTGGCATTCATGGGTGACATCCAAGCAATGTTCCACCAGGTGAAGGTGGCGGAGGAAGAAAGGGATTTTCTTCGCTTTCTCTGGTGGCCAGAAGGAGATGTCACTAAAGACCTTGAGGAATACCGGATGACTGTACATCTGTTTGGCGCTGTGTCATCTCCCAGCTGTGCAAGTTATGCATTGAGAAAAACTGCTGACGATAACCAGTCTGAGTTTTCATCTGAAGTACTTCAATGTGTCAAAGAGAATTTCTATGTTGATGACTGTTTGAAGAGTTTAGCCACTGAAGGAGAAGCTATCCAGATGATAAAAGATCTCAACGTTCTTTGTCGTAAAGGGAATTTTATCTTGGAGAAATGGATCAGTAACAGTTGTGTGGTTTTGCAAACCATCCCAGAGGATCAAAGGGCTAAGGACCTAAAAGATTTGGATCTTGACCGAGACAATCTTCTACTGGAAAGAGCTTTGGGTTTACAGTGGTGTGTGGAGACGGACTCTTTCAGATTCAGGATGGAGCTCAAACAACAGCCTAACACCAGATGTGGTATGTTGTCTATAACCAGTTCAGTGTACGATCCACTAGGTTTCATGGCAAATGTCACTTTACTTGCCAAAATGATGCAGCAGGAGCTCTGCCGAAGAAGGTGTGGCTGGGATGATGCTTTACCACAGGACATTTTGCATCAAAGGAAAGGGTGGTTGGAGGATTTGGAGCTGCTGGCTACATTCAATGTGGACAGGTGTGTCAAGCCAGAGGACTTTGGAGAGGTCAAACAGGCACAACTACATCACTTTGCTGATGCCAGTGAAGGTGGCTATGGGACCGTAACATTCATCAGAATATTAAACCAGGAAAACCACATTCAGGTCATGTTTTTGCTTGGTAAAGCCAGAGTGACACCACTGAAGGCTGTAACTATTCCCCGCCTTGAGCTGACAGCGGCAGCTCTTGCGGTCAGGGTGGACTCATTGCTAAAGGAGGAGTTGAACTTCCAGTTGGAAGACTCGATGTACTGGACTGACAGCACTGCAGTGTTGAAGTACCTCAACAATGAAGATAGGCGTTTTCACACGTTTGTGGCCAACAAAATCTTAACCATCAGAGAAACATCTGAACCCTCACAGTGGAGACACGTCTCTTCCAAAGACAATCCAGTTGATGATGCGTCAATGGGATTAAAAGTTGCTGACTTCCTGAGGAGCAGCAGATGGATTGAAGGTCCCATGTTTCTTTGGCAACAGGAGGAGGAGTGGCCTAAACCTGTGGTGGAACTCTCGGTGGACTCTAATGATCAGGAGGTCAAAAGGGAGGCAACAGTAAATGCTGTGTGTGATGTTTCTAGTCCTACAGACCAGCTCATTAATTACTTTCTGACTGGAGGAAGCTTAAAACATCAGTTGCCTGGTTCCTCAGGCTCAAGGCCGTGCTGCTTGAGAGTCAAGGTCAGGGACAAGGACCGCCCAGGAAAAGGGTCACAGCAACATCAACAAGCTGCACTTTGACATTGGATGATCTACTGGGAGCAGAGGTTGCCATAGTTCGCTATTGCCAGCAACAGAGATTCACTGAGGAGATTTCTGACCTGTCATCTGCAAAGGCCATAGTGAGTCGACAGAGTCCAATATACAAATTTGATCCCATTCTGGAGGACGGACTCTTGAGAGTTGGTGGAAGATTGAGCAAAGGAGTAATGCCAGAGGAAACCAAACATCCACTTATTCTAGCCAAGGATCAGCACGCTTCCATGCTTATTCTCAGGCATGTACACCAAAGTATTGGTCATGGTGGAAGGAGTCACACATTATCTAACGTGAGGAAAAGGTTTTGGATTACTAAAGCCAATTCAGCCATTAGGAAGATCATTCTGGAATGCATCTTTTGTAGACGCTACAATGGTAGAGCAGTTGAACAAAAGATGGCGGATCTTCCAAAAGAGAGAATCCTTCCTGATCTACCACCATTTACCAATGCAGGAGTAGATTACTTTGGACCAGTTGTAGTTAAGAGGGGAAGATCTACCTGTAAGAGATATGGAGTTATATTCACCTGTATGGCAAGTAGGACAGTTCATCTGGAGGTAGCAGTGTCACTGGAAACGGACGCATGTATAAATGCTTTGCAACGCTTCATCAGCAGAAGAGGACAGGTGACACACCTAAGGTCAGATAATGGTACTAACTTCATTGGGGCAGAGAGAGAACTGAGGGAGGCTCTTGCTGCATTGACTCAGGAGAGGATTCACGGAGCTCTGTCACAGGTCGGAATTCATTGGAGTTTTAATCCACCAGCAGGTTCCCACCATGGTGGCGTGTGGGAACGTATGATCCGCCTCGTGAGAAGAGTTCTCAGTGCTGTTCTACGTCAACAGATACTGGACGATGATGGATTCCACACAGTGCTTTGTGAAGTGGAGGCCATCTTGAACGACCGGCCAATTACAAAGCTCTCTGATGACCCCAATGACTTGGAGCCCCTCACGCCCAACCATCTACTCCTCTTGAAAGGTAAACCAGCCTTACCACCTGGAGTGTTCGAGTCCCATGACCAGTACACAAGAAGACGATGGAGACAAGTGCAGTACCTCTAGGATCTTTTCTGGAAGAGATGGATACGGGAGTACTTGCCCTTACTTCAAGAGAGGCAAAAGTGGCACCAGAAGAAGAGGAGTTTAACAGCTGGAGGCATTGTGGTGATTATGGACTCCTCAGCTCCTCATAGTTCCTGGCCACTTGGCAAGATACTAGAGGTTTTTCCAGATAAACAAGGGCTTGTACGTTCTGTGAAACTGCAGACCAAGTCCAATGTCATTGTAAGACCAGTGACAAAACTGTGTCTGGTACATGAAATGTAGGAATGTGTTTTTTGCTGAAAGGTAACATTTGCTTCTTCTTTTTTTGATTGTTTGAATTGTTATGTCAGCTGCCACTAACAATTAGGGGGCGGTGTGTAGAAGCCAAATGTTATCTACAAGTTTCCGTCTGTTATGCACTGTGTGGCCATTAGGTGGCAGTCTAATCTTGCCCTACAAAGGCATGACAGGAACTGATGATTGACAGGTGTTTGACCTGGAAGGGCAAACGGTTTTTGACCGCTATTGTTTTGCATCGCTATGAAGCTGCACTTTGAATGTAAATATTGCACGGTGGAATAAACTTATTGTATGCTACACAAGAAGAAGTTCGGATGATATTATTTACAACTCAAGAAAGCAAATTGTGAAGAGAAAACAAGCGCGTCAGCCAGGTGATCTGGGTCGAACCATCTCAGTAGCTTGAAGCATCAGCTTAGCTGCTTTAATACCCGCTATTTTGACTTGAGTAAGCCGGTCATCTAAGTGCAATGATATTCTTGTTGTTAACACTTTGTGTCTCTAAGGCGATATAGCAACTGAGAAACAAACACAGGAAAGAGAGGCATGGATTTGTTATTGCACCCTCGCATGTGTTTCATGCGGATCAACTTCCTTTATGGTGGAAGCAGGTCTATAAAATAACATGTGGGCCTGCAGAGTAAACATTGTCATTGACTATTCTTCTTTTGGCAGTCAGCCTGTTCACAGTTTCCATAGTGTCTATTAAATGATTGAACAAAGTCACGCAATAACTATCTATCATAACTTGCTACCATTCTGCTGTTGTTACTGTTTCAACTGAAATGACAAGCTGGGATTTTTTTTCTGTAGCAAAGGGATCAAATGTTAAAATAATAATAATAATAATAATTTAAGTTAGAGAAGCTGTTACCGGCAGAATAAAATGGACTGATATACAGTAGACAAAACAGGGGTGTAAAATAAAAGGGAAAAATAGCCAGGCAGTGTGACAAATGATCCGATCGCAGCACCATGTGTTGATCCCTCCCATCCGTACTGGAGACATGAGATTGTCAAACCCCTCTGATAAAGGTCGAACTGGTGTATGATGTGTAACTTGTCCGGACTTGAAACATGGATTCAAAATGCCACATACTTATTGTGACTTTGTTCTGTTTTCACGACACGCAAACGCTGTGGATGGTGCACCAAAATGAAAGAAGCGACTGCAAACAGGTCACAACATGGACAACATCTTCAAAAACACACACAGACGTTGCCACAAGCTTTATTGTTAAGCGGAGACGTAAAATATGCCTTATCACAAAGTTATTTTTGTTTGTGACACCTTTCCAAAATAAGATCCTGTTGTCCACTTATATATATTAGTCTAATAGCTACACAAAGTAGGTGCAACCCAACTCAACATCTCTCCTTCAGATAGGGATCTTTGGGCATTTCCCGACAGTACATTCATTTCTCAGACTTTTTAAAACCTGTTCCTCACATCCTCAAAAAGCAATCAGTTTAATTTCCCTACAATACCAAGGCCACCACCTAACCCAATTCCT
Source organism: Hyperoplus immaculatus (assembly GCA_949357725.1). NCBI lineage: Eukaryota > Metazoa > Chordata > Actinopteri > Uranoscopiformes > Ammodytidae > Hyperoplus > Hyperoplus immaculatus. The sequence continues at coordinate 22,047,883 of OX442354.1, read as the reverse complement.
GCATAGTTCGCTTAAAGGTGCTGTAAGCGGAATGGTTCTTTTAGCTCATTTCCTGTCAGTTACTGCAGTTAGCAGTCCCCTCGCTCGTCCATACGTCACCACATTAAAGCCACTACGAGTAAGATGGCACGTTGGCATCCCCTTTGGACAAAAGCGGTAGTATTTTTACGACGCCCGCTGTCGCAAAGCTGTTTTCTAGCGCGTGCCAGGCGTGCGAGTGTGAACTGAGAAGGGCGCAATATAGTGCATGTCTGTGTGTTGAAAGTGTGAGGATTCTTTTCGGCTCCGTGAGAGTGGTTTTGACACTGCATCAACTAATGCCAGTCACTGCCACACACACCTGATTGCAATGAGTTGATGCAGCAGTGTCACCTAACTACTCTCTCTCACGAAGCTGAAAGATTGCGTGTCCTCACAGAAAGCGAATGAACGAGAGACGACAGTTAGTATGGATCACGATGAGGTAATGTGTTTGTGTTGTTGATGTAAATAATGACTATTTCAGATAATGGTTATCTGATGATGGTGAACCAAAGCAAACTTTGTGTTAGTACCAACCGCTCATTCATTTAGGAGTAAACACTGCAGTCTAGTTTCGCTCTCGTGAAATTGTATACACGTTGCTTGGCAACGCCCTCGTCCCGCCCGTAGCCTATATCACTCTCCCTTTTAGCTTTTCTTCATTGCATTTTAATTTTTTTCTTTGATGATTCAGCCCCGTTATCAGTCATTATGACGACAAATAACTCTCAAACTAGGCTCCCGCTCCCCTTCCCTCACCTGGAGGGATAGGCTTCTCAAATCACGTTGGTGCGCCACACTGAAATCTGCGACCAATATGGATATGTGACCATAGAGCTTGCACGAGCGAAACGAGAATCGGACTGGGTGTGCGACCAGACCAAAAGCAGTAATAAAATTTATTTAAAAACGTCTTTCTTTGCACTGATGGTCTCGTTTGCTGTTACAGGTAATTTATGATTATCAGAGGAAACATGAGGCTGTTTAAAATATATTTAAATGTTACTCGTAGCCGCTTTAATGCACTGCGGTCTTCAAGCAGCAAGTTATCTAGCATCATCTCAGATCCAAAAGTGTGATAAAACATGATAAAAACCATCAAAACAGACATTGGGAAGGATTTTTACCTGCTCCGCCATTGTAGGCGCAAACACATTCACCCATCTGTTGCTCTGGCGTGCACCGGCAGTGAGACCATGGAGTGTATATACTATACATGAGTGAGACGCGTTTGGGTTTGTAGCGTTCTCTCTTCTGATTGGATAAAAATTTTGGGATACTACAATAAGTTTATTTGCCGATTACATGCAAAGCAGCTGACTGAGAGATCGGCTTTATGAAACGCGCACATTATGTAAGTGATCACTGTATGAATAAAGCGATTTTACACTTATATTATTATAAATAAACCGCTTACTTCACCTTTAAGTAATGGGTATTTCCCTGTGAGCTGGACCTCTGTCACAAAAACACTACAGCCTCCTCTAACAACAGCACAACAAGACAGTAGTTCTTGACAAGCAGACAACCCTGACATTTACACATATGCCATACAATTATAAAGTTGCCAGTTCAATTCCAGTCGGTTCAATTGTGTGTCCATTCCCCTCTCTCCCCCCATGTTTCCTCGTTGTACTTGAAATCTATCAAACAAAAAGCCCCAAAAAAAAAAAAAAAAAAGGTTCAGCTAAAAATCATTGTCCTTGCTGCAGCGTAAACAATAATTGTTGATTTAAATCATATACCCTTGGTTTAACAGTAGGCTAAGTTTTTCCTATTGTGATTTCCTTGTTGTGCCGTGTATATGGGCATTTAACATTGGATGCAAAACCCGTGAGAAGTTTGGATTCAAAGTCAAGTTTTTATCTTTGGTGACAAATTAACTTATATTGGATAGTAGATCTGGCAAGCGTAAGCTCCTTTTAACTAGTGGAGCAGATGAGTATTGATAAATGATTAACCCCCACTATGTTTATTGCGATTAAAGAACTGTTTAGACATTAACAATGACAAATCAGAAATTAAAACATATGATGAACAATATGAAAAACATTTGCTACGATGCAAAGTGGCACAATATGAGACCACTAATAGAAGCACAGATGAGCAGAAGTGAATCTGTTCCTAAAAGGTTTTCATGAAAGAACAGGAAACCGTTTGATTTTACAGCTTACTTGCAGTTTGTTGTACAACTGAACTCTTGCACAATGTGAAACCATAAGACACAGCTCCTTCTAGTTCCAGTAGAATTACAAGATAGAAGGAATATTTCATGGGCACTAAAAAGGATAGCTGCCAGGCAACGGAGACCTGATACTTCTAGATTTTGTTCAGATTAGCACGCTTAACTGAATAAGAGCAGTGTTGCATTTGCTAATACACAATCATGCCTGGTGGCACGGAATTCCCATGAGCATATAACACATAAACACTCCCTCAGTCAAGTGACCTAGCATGGTGACTGACCACGCCCACAGCTGAGTGAAAACCTGTCCAACTGCACATCGACACCAGGAGCAAAAACGTTTTATATTTTTCCTTTCTGTTCTGTTTAGCCTTATGGGTTGTTGCAGACTTGTCACAATTACATAAATGACCTAAATGACTTGAATGCCTCTCCACCCACTCCTGTCACTCACAGTGACTTGACAAGTGTGTGTGTGTGTGTGTGTGTGTGTGTGTGTGTGTGTGTGTGTGTGTATGTGTGTGTGTGCGTGTGTGTGTGTGTGTGTGTGTGTGTGTGTGTGTGTGTAGAAGAGGAGGAAACTGATATTAGCCGGAGGTGGAACTGACAATCCAAAGTTGGTACATTGTACCAGGCTAACTGTGAGAAGAGAACACCTCCCAGTGTGTGACAAACACATGGCCTGGGATAGACGACAACATGAACGGCACCAGATTTCTGGAGTTTCTTCTTGTCCTCCTGCCCCTCCACTGTGTCCACAGTGAGGAGGCAGAGCCCAGGTTCAAGGCAGAGGGCAGCGTTATCGAGATGGGCTATTGTTTCGGAGTGGATTATATTGTCATTTATAGAGTTGTTCCAGAGGGAGACCAGCTGCTTGGCAACTCCTCGGCCAGCAGCCCGGCCATTACACCTCCTGCAGACCTGGAGGGACGCATCAGCATCAGCGAGCAGCAGAGCCTGCTCGGGCTGCAGATCAGTAGCCTCACACACATGGACTCAGGGATTTATCGGAGGGAATGCTGGCAGGGCCGCACACTGGTCAGCCAGCACACACACCAGCTCTATGTGTGCAACGAGGAGGTGGAATCTGAAGAGATCATTGTGGAGGAGGGAGATGGAGGTTCTGAGCTTCTGTGCAACAGCACCTCCATTGGTTTGGAGGGAACCTCTGTGCGATGGTACCGTGAAATGTATCCGTTGTACAAGCTCACACTCTTTCTGGATAGCAGTGTTTCACTGGACCCTCTGGTGGAGGAGCTGGAGGCTGCCATACAGGTCAGAGACAGCGGGGCCTTGCTCTTGCTTAATAACAGCATGTTAAATAATAACCAGCACTTTTACTGTCTTGTGATCAAAGGTCAGAATTGTCTCAGTTTCCAAAACATGTACCTACCGGACCACAGTGAAACCAGGGACATTTTTGCCTCACAAGGGGACAGAGTTGTGCTAAGTTGCCCCTCTGATGGTAAAGAACAGCAATGGGAGACACCACTGGGGAGAATCAATAGTAGCAGCATCGTGAAGCACAATCAAATGTACATATCGCTTGGTGCAAAATCAGAGGACTTTTCATTGGTGATTCCTGCAGTCTCTGACGATCAGACTGGGGACTATTCGTGCATCTCCTCTTCCCTTGAACATCTGTACACTCTGGTTCTCTGCCCCAAAAAGAAATCCCAAGAAAGATCTGTTTTTGAGGGTGGGGACGTCATGCTAGATTGTGATGTTGGCAAAGAGTCTTTCCAAGGGTTGCAGTGGCACCGCCGAGAACCATCTGGCAAACCTGAACTTATCCATGACTCCAACGATGAGACCGTTCCAATCCCAGAGGATCTGAGGGGCAGAGTGACTCTGTCTGAGAATGGCTCCAAGCTGACCATCTCCTACCTGCAGGTGAAAGATCCAGGGGTGTACTGGTGTGTTGTTTTAGGGGGCCCGGAGTTCCTGGAGGAGGATGGGGATTACGAAGAAGATTTGAATGCAGAAGATCCTGGGGAATATGAATACAAGGATGACTGGCAGGACACAACCAGGTGCATTTTTAAACAGGAGAACATTTTGGCCTTAGCCAAGCCAACAGGCACAAGTGATTCAGATCCTGGAAACCGAAAGCCTGTCACTAGCCCCCCAGCTGAGGAGTCAGGAAGCAATGTTACAGGGTATGCTGTGGGGGCAGTACTGGGTGGGTTGCTGCTGGTTGGGGTAATTGTAGCAGTAGCAGTGATTCTAAGAAAGAGGGCAAGGGCCTCACAGAAGCACAGCAGAGCAGCCTTTCACTCGGGACTTAACACGCCCAAGGACATCAAAATGAATGTGGACACTGGATGTACTGAGAGGTTAACTTCTGGTGTTGAACATAGTGCTTAACAGCTTTTGTAAAGTAGCTACAAGGCATAGTATATCCAACTGACATTAACTGTGCTAAGAAACAAGTGAGAACCTGATGAAATGCATTTTTTTCTTTAAACCCCCCATTTTGGCTTGTGACCAAAAAAATATAATTTCCTCTTTTTCTAAAGAGAAAGAAAAGTCATGGCTGACACAAATTTCTCAGCTGTTTTTAAGTTGAATTTGAGGTTTTCAATGCACACAGAAAACTGCCAATGCTGTTGATGAAGATGACAACCTGTTTTGAACTTATCTGATGCTCTGACATACTTGCATGGCAGTAATGTCACATTAAATGACTAAAAACCAGTCAGACTGCTCTGTCAACAGGTTGCTGTGTGCCAGTAAGGGAGAGAGTAACGGCCAGAAAGTACCGCATGCTCACATGTCAAAAGAATCCAAAGAACCCACTGACACTGTTACCGTGCTGTACATTTAAGTAACGAAAATAACTGAAACCAGACTTTTTTTTTATTATGTTTGTTTTTTGTTAGTATCTGTAAAACTGAACACATTTTCTTACTTACGCTTGCTGAATTTATGGCTTCACAACTTCTTATCTAATACATTTTATATTTAGACTATAACTGTTATTTTGATTGATCCGGAGTTCGCATTGATAAAGTTATTTGCCATTTGGTGGGCAGTGCAAGTAGTTGTAAACACAGCACTTACCACCTAAACAAATGTATTAAGCTAATGTGTTAACAAACTTTTGCAGAGGTGCACATCCAGCAGACACAGAGCAACATTAGTATCTATTTGTTGCATGTTTTTGGCCACCTGATGAATATAGGTCTTTAATATGTCATTCTCCTAATAGCTGTGTTTTAAGTCACCACCTAGACTGGTGGGAAATTTCAGACTATTTAGCTTCTAAATGCCCCAATAGGTTCACCAGCTAGTCACTAACTGTAGTTATTTCTTTCTTTCTCTCAGAGCATTTAGACTGTAATAGACTATATACAACTTACTAAGACGTGGGAACATAGGGCTGTGTGAACATAGACACGCTCCCAGAGCTGGGTGAACTGCAGGATACATACGTTCCCTGTGGGTTGATTGTTAAGAGTGCCATTTGATCCATTGTTTGATACGGATCAGTGCAGCTTTAAAGAAGAAATTTTAGCCTTAGGTGTCATACTGAATATCATACATAATTTACATACAAACACACAAGCAAACTGAACCTTTTGCACACTTGCTCATCATGAGTCATTGGAGAATTACCATAAAACATATTTTAAATGCACTCCTCAAAAAAATCGGGATCAACCAGGCATTTTTGCTGCATCTATATACATGTTTTTATATCAAAGGAGAGCTGTCTCCCCCACTTTGATGTTTCCAAATAGCAGGGTTGTGAATAACCTGCCAAACAAACAAACAAACAAATAGCACACTTGCCAAATGCATGTTTAACTAGCTTACATTTGTGGGTGCAAGTTATCCCATCTTTGATCAAAATGCTCCTTAGGCTATCTCATGGAAAGCTGCACACACAAATTGTAATATTGAATCAATATCTGCTGAAGCTTATGAGTACTGAGCAAGTGTAACAACATACTGCTGCAGAGGGAACGGCACTATTGATCCAGTATTGCAGTTTATGTTTGAGAAACACAAAATGAGACACGGTGCATGAAGTGATCATATGTGTTATTGACTTGCTGACTGTGTCCACATTGATTCAATTGTGCATTTTATTACACATGATAATATGGAGTAGACTTTTATATTTCAAATGTTGAAGCACCTTAGAACTTCTTTTTTGTACCAAGCTCACATGAATTTGAATAAAATCTTTCAAACTAGCATCTGGAAAATGGTTTTTCATCATCTTGTAATCTAATCAAGTCATTTGCTACCTGTCCACACTTCACAACAAGTGTCAATAATATATGAGACACTATGTGCTGTGCCTGCTAATGCCATTGGGGAAAGCCTATACATGACTAAAGTGTATTTATGTGATATATTTGTTTACACATTGTGAGTTGACTTGAAGTGAATTTTGCACTGCGGCGGTTGATCTCACATAGCTGCCGATTGTTAAAATAGATTAATATATTTGGTTTTTACCCGATTTTGATTGATTTTACCTTAACTACTAAATAAATAAACTTGCATGGACAAGTTTTTCTAAATCTTGCTGAGACATAAGTCCTTTAATTCTTGATATGTTTTTAAGGTGGTAGTATGCTGACTTATTAATTGATTTAATGTGTTTCTTGAAATGAAAGTCAGAGTCTATGACAACACCAAGATTTCTGGCTTGGTGTGTGGTTTCTAGCATAACAGATGTAAGATGTGCGCTAACTTTTAATTGTTCATCTTTGGCACCAAAGACAATTACTTCAGTTTTGTCGTTGTTTAATTGAAGGAAATTGATTATGATTGATTAAGCATATTCCTACAAATGTAGACCCACTTATTTAGATCAAATTACCAAAATGAAACTTTACTTATCTTGTATCAATCGCATTACCCTTAATTGTCGGCTTAAAGCTTTGTAGAGGCCAACTCAAAGATTGCACACCCAAAATGCAGCCAGCGAGGCAGCAAAAGAGCTGCAATATTGAAGAGGCTCATATTGTGCTAATTATTTTTAGCCTTGTTTGGCGATGCAAGGCAATTGAGCAGCCCCGGTCTGTTCTCTAAGCTCTCTACCTTGCAAAACAATCCTCAGATTTTGTGTTTCAGCGACATTTTAGGCTGCCAGATTATTCTACTCCCACACACTTAACCTTTTGGAGCCCTGATTAATGTTTATTTTTCTGCAGCAATGCCAATACATCCAGAGAAGAAGAATAGTTTCTATTAGGGAAATATTAGCCAGTCTGGTACATGCAAATCACCAAATATTATTCCACATTTGTTCTTAATTTGATGTCGGGCCAATATGTGATACTGCAGCTGCAGGTTCTTATGGTATCATTTCTATCGAAGGGATACAACCATCAGAAATATTTTACTAGTTGTCCCGTTCTCTCCTGTCAGCACACAGTTCTACAACATCCAAGCGTTAAAAGTACACAAAGGAAGGGGGCGCCCTTAGCTCAGTTGGTAGGGCGTCCCCCCCATGGGCCTCGGCCAGCAGCGGACCCGGGTTCGATTCCAGCCCGCTCTGCATGTCACTCCCCTCTCTGCCCCATTTCAACTTTGTCTCTACACTATCAATAAAGCATAAAAATGCAAAAAAAAAATCTTAAAAAAAAAATAGAAAAAAGTACACAAAGGGATAAAAGTGAACCCCTTTTATCAAGAAACGTTATATTTGGAGAGTTAAAGGTGCACCATGTAACTTTGGGTGTGTCTGAGAAGTGAACATTTTGAAGAATATTCTCAAAAGGGAATAAACCAACTTTCCTCACAGTAAAATGTGATTCCTGGAACACTGTTTGAAGTTAGAAAATGTATAGCAGCAGGACCCACAGTTTACTTAACAGACATATTCCAGTCATACTTTTAGTTCCAGGGGCGTAAATAATTAAGTTTTGATTAATGATGATAACATTATTCAATACTTAGAATTACATGTAGAGTAAATATGTTTTGTACACTAACTGCAGGCTCTGCAAATGTAAATAATTCCCCTCCTCTGAAACTGTAAAGTGCACCTTTAAGCTCTGGCTGCCAAGTCAGGATTTGTTTAAAAAAATTATTTAATCCATGATAATGAATACTCTCAGGATAAGGTAATTAATGTCTGTTGGCAAAGGAAAATAGCAGTCAGATTAAACATCACTGGCAACTTGATTCAAAACCAGGGACTTTTCACAGCAATCAGAAATGGAGCGGGGTGGGGATGGGAGGGTGTTCCATACTTTGCCAGTTTGCTTTATTTTTTGCTTTATTTAAGTCCCATTCACAGACTCGATTGATGGAGACACAGATGTGGAAGATGAGCAGCTGTTCTGTGCTCTCAGGTGTAATTAAGAAAAGGGCTCGGTCACACAGAAAGGCCCCAGGAGGCCCGGCAGAGTGCAGAGGAATCAGCACGCCTCAGAGCACCGCGAGATCCAGCAGCATGCTCCCTTCGGCTTGTTACAGCGAGATACTTTTAATGGATCAGCCTAATTGTCAAGGCATCTCTCAGACCATCTGTGTGTGTGGGAGGGCGTGTTTGAGCTGCGAGTGAGAGCCTGTGTTTGTGTGTGTGTGTGTGTGTGTGTGTGTGTGTGTGTGTGTGTGTGTGTGTGTGTGTGTGTGTGTGTGCTGCATGTGTGTTGGAGTAGACTGGGAGCAGTTGCGTTGACAGAGCAGAACTGAAGTTAGACAAACGATCAATGAAATCAGCCAGGAAATTGTGTTTAGACAAGTTGTTAGTCAGTGTCTCTTGTGTTCACTGGGCTCGCACAACTGCTGCAGAACACACCAAGGTGTGTGACTAGACTTTCAATTTGAAGATTATCTGAAGTTTTCTCTTTCTCACACACACACACACATGCAAAAAATACACACACACACACACACACACTGGTCAATTTTTCTCAGCAATGTAACTATCAAAATCCCAGCTGGCGAATGTTAAAGATATAGTTCGTAACTTCTGTCGCCCCCATGAGGAATTCTGAGTAATTACAACAACACTCTCAGCACATCTCAATAAGGTAAGCCTTTGGTGTTTGCGCATGGATTTTATACCTTCCGTTGTATGTTTATGGAATGAATTCAGTCTCAATATTAATGAATGCACAGAGAAGGATTCACACTTGTATTTTGTGATTTATATATAAATGACTCTCTTCTCACAAATACATTTCAATGCACACACAAATGAAAACCGTCATATATAAATGTAAAATAAATCCATCTATAAGAAAAAAGTTTCACAAACACATTTCCGATCCACACACAAATGTGTATTGTTTTAAATAAATGTTATATAAATCCATAAATATATTAATTTAAAAAAGATTTGCAATTTTCATCAAAAATGTGTTTGGATGTTATTACATTTATATACAAACTGTTACATTTGAATTTACAAAATGCTTTTAATTTGTGAACTTCCTTGCATTCATGTGTGAATTGGTCTGTATTTGTGTGTGGACTTTTGAGACTGCCCTGAGGTCGCTGGTTTCACAAATGTGTTTTTTTCAACCAGGAACTACCTATAGCCAATCGGATGTCTTCCTCGTTTTCAGCCAATCACATGAGCGCAGTCTCACAAGGGTCCGTTTACGCCCAGAGACAGAGGACGGTACGGTACTGCACGACTGAATGAGCTCAACCTCAATGCATTATTTTTAAAACTGCCGTGGAGTTGTTTTGCTGCAGTGGACCACGTTTTTGGTGAATCATAAACGAGTCACCAACAATTCCAGCATTTGCAGCGTCCATTTCTCCAAAGAAGAGTTTAGTAACTTTGGCTAGAAGGCTGCTGGCTTTGCAGAGCGGCTATGTCTAGCTGATGCCTGCTGGAGCTGCCTTTCTTTCCTTCAGACTTCACCGACCCCGTGCTGATTGCCGATCATGTAAGTCACTTATCAGCTTAGCTGTACATTACATTTTACTGTCTCATTAGCTTTAGTTATGCTACTACAGTGTATTTCACTTGTGTGTGTTGCTAACATTTAGCCCTAGGCCCAGTGTTTGAAGCTAACGTAGCTAACGTTGTTATCATAGTAGCCTACTACCAAATGTTTATTTTTAGCATGTCATGCTAGCTACCTTGATGACAATCACACAAAATATAACCACTGAATTAAGAATTATATTATACCCTAACAGAATATCTCTGTATTACAGCATTACAGTCAGCCTGTGCCAGAGTGAATGCCAGTGTGTTGAGGGCTAATGCGACATTGAGCCTGAACCTCTCATCTCAACCCGGGACCCTGGAAGACAGACGATGTGACCTACACCTGCAGTACCATGGAGAAGAAAAGGAACAGAGGTATGATGAAGAATCTACTCATGCTAATGTAGTTAAAGATGTCATAAACTGCATAGAACTCTCTGTATATTATATTTGATTATTTCACTTAATAAGCTTATTGGGTGAACAAGCACACTGCATTTATTCTTCTCATAAGGACTGTTTTCTTCAGTGTCATCATTGTAAATATATTCAATTTCTTCTTAAAAGCAGAAACAAGGTTTTACTCAAAGACATCTCGAAGTGCATCTTCACAATCTCACAAAAGTATTCATACCCCTTATACCTTTCCACATGGATAAATCACACGTACATTTATTTTATTGGGATTTCATGTAATAAACCAACACAGCATTGCTTATAATTGTGATGTGATGATACATAGTTTTGCATTTTTTATATTTAAATAAATAAAAAAAAATGAAAAGTGTGGCTTGTAAAATAAGTTCAAGTGGTCTGAATACTTTTGCAACCCACTGTAGATCATTTGACAACAGTTAGCCAGGTCTGTGTGTGTTAACCATAAGCAAACCTTTACCTATTTTCTGTCACTGTGCTTTTGTGTTGCAGTTATCAAGAACTGGACGAGAAAGGACAAAGTGTTTTTGTGGAAGTGTCCTGCTCAAAGACCTACTGACTTCAAACTCTTTAAATAAAGCCTCACATATTTTCATTCAACACTGTGTGCATGTGTATTTATGCATTTTAAAATAATTATTTTAATTATAATATAATTGAAGTGTAATAAATGATGACGCATTTTCAAATAGTAGATACAGTATTATTGAAGAATGATGGATATTGAGTTATCTAGTAAGCTGCTTTCCCTCTCAAAGGCAGGGTTCCATAATGTTCCCTATATATACGTAGAGCAGCTTCTAAGGCATAAGGGTTGAGAAACATTTGGTTCAAGGCCTTGAAGAAGCGTCCTGCACCTTGGATGCTCCAGAAGCACCTCGTTCCTGACCTGGAGAAAGTATTATTGTAAAGGGACATGCACTGGTACAGCAACAATGTTTTTCATAGTAAAAGTAATTTAGTTTATGCTCCTTCAGCCAAGGTAAGCCATCACAGAATATAGATAGAGATTTGAGAGGTATAATACATTTATTATTTACTGCACACCAATGTTACAAACTGCGACATACAATTTCTAATAGTTACTGTCGTCGTCTGGCACTCTCCACGGGAACACCTGCAAGTACAATATGTTGTTTGTTAATTGTTTATTGGGCATTTATTATACATACACTATAAGATTAGCATATGTATTCATAAGTACCTGATCTGCATCCAAAGTATGAAAATGAGACAACCAGAGGACACTCCTGGACAACACCTTGAAGACTTCCAAGTTGGAGGTCTGGTACAGTGGGCTGAGCTTCAAGATGTCTTTGAGTAAAACCTTGTTTCTGCTTTTAAGAAGAAATTGAATATATTTACAATGATGACACTGAAGAAAACAGTCCTTATGAGAAGAATAAATGCAGTGTGCTTGTTCACCCAATAAGCTTATTAAGTGAAATAATCAAATATAATATACAGAGAGTTCTATGCAGTTTATGACATCTTTAACTACATTAGCATGAGTAGATTCTTCATCATACCTCTGTTCCTTTTCTTCTCCATGGTACTGCAGGTGTAGGTCACATCGTCTGTCTTCCAGGGTCCCGGGTTGAGATGAGAGGTTCAGGCTCAATGTCGCATTAGCCCTCAACACACTGGCATTCACTCTGGCACAGGCTGACTGTAATGCTGTAATACAGAGATATTCTGTTAGGGTATAATATAATTCTTAATTCAGTGGTTATATTTTGTGTGATTGTCATCAAGGTAGCTAGCATGACATGCTAAAAATAAACATTTGGTAGTAGGCTACTATGATAACAACGTTAGCTACGTTAGCTTCAAACACTGGGCCTAGGGCTAAATGTTAGCAACACACACAAGTGAAATACACTGTAGTAGCATAACTAAAGCTAATGAGACAGTAAAATGTAATGTACAGCTAAGCTGATAAGTGACTTACATGATCGGCAATCAGCACGGGGTCGGTGAAGTCTGAAGGAAAGAAAGGCAGCTCCAGCAGGCATCAGCTAGACATAGCCGCTCTGCAAAGCCAGCAGCCTTCTAGCCAAAGTTACTAAACTCTTCTTTGGAGAAATGGACGCTGCAAATGCTGGAATTGTTGGTGACTCGTTTATGATTCACCAAAAACGTGGTCCACTGCAGCAAAACAACTCCACGGCAGTTTTAAAAATAATGCATTGAGGTTGAGCTCATTCAGTCGTGCAGTACCGTACCGTCCTCTGTCTCTGGGCGTAAACGGACCCTTGTGAGACTGCGCTCATGTGATTGGCTGAAAACGAGGAAGACATCCGATTGGCTATAGGTAGTTCCTGGTTGAAAAAAACACATTTGTGAAACCAGCGACCTCAGGGCAGTCTCAAAAGTCCACACACAAATACAGACCAATTCACACATGAATGCAAGGAAGTTCACAAATTAAAAGCATTTTGTAAATTCAAATGTAACAGTTTGTATATAAATGTAATAACATCCAAACACATTTTTGATGAAAATTGCAAATCTTTTTTAAATTAATATATTTATGGATTTATATAACATTTATTTAAAACAATACACATTTGTGTGTGGATCGGAAATGTGTTTGTGAAACTTTTTTCTTATAGATGGATTTATTTTACATTTATATATGACGGTTTTCATTTGTGTGTGCATTGAAATGTATTTGTGAGAAGAGAGTCATTTATATATAAATCACAAAATACAAGTGTGAATCCTTCTCTGTGCATTCATTAATATTGAGACTGAATTCATTCCATATATGTTCAACAACTGAAATATTTCTTGGGCGCATTGGGATTTTGCGTTGAAAGGAGCCAGTTGAGGTGGTTCGGGCATCTGGTAAGGATGCCCCCAGGGCGCCTCCCTAGGGAAGTGTTCCAGGAGCGTCCAGCTGGGAGGAGGCCTCGGGGAAGACCCAGGACTAGGTGGAGGGATTATATTTCCACGCTGGCCTGGGAACGCCTCGGGATCCCCCAGTCAGAGCTGGTTGAAGTGGCCCGGGAAAGAGAAGTTTGGGGTTCCCTGCTCAAGCTGCTGCCCCCGCGACCCGATTTCGGATAAGCGGTTGAAGATGATGATGATGATGCATTGGGATTTTTCTTTCTTATTTTTCTTGGGATTTCTCCTCCAGACTGGTGATTTCGGATTTAATGTTTATCATTTGCTTAAACCTTGGGATTGTTTTGTGTCCTTGCATTTGGGAGAAGTGGAAAACTATGGCAACATTGTAAGTTTCTATGTTTCATAAAATGAAACTAACAGCGCCTCGTGTGTCATCAATATCTTGACAGTCTGACGCTAGATTAGACAATGAGGCTTAGATAGAAATAGTAACATTTTTGTTCATCTGATGTGACCATTGCATTTTGAGTACTCGGAAATAACTCTAACATTAATTGGTCCTTCGAGACAGTTCTCAAGACCTTAGCTTCTACTCTCCAGGTTCGGCGACTTGAAACCACACGACATTCATTGATATGAAAACGTTACACCTATATCTATATTATATATATTATATCTTTTAACATGGTCTCTCCCTCCCTCCTTCCCAGTGTTCCTCTTTCTGACCGATCAGGAGTCGGCTCTGCGCACCCTGGTTGCTGCCAGGCCGAATCCGCTGTGGCCTGATCTGCTGTCATCTGCCAGGCCCATTACTCCCACAAATGGAGATGGCGGCGAGTCCTGCGTGTGCTGAACAGTTGGTGGGATGAAGAGCAAGAGAGATAGAAAGGGAGAGAGACATAGCAGGCCACCTCACTGTCGCTGCCGTCCAGTGCCTGGGAGTGGGTGTGATGCGCCGTGCTAATGGCACCAATTATGCACCAGAGAGCACTGCTGATGGGCTTGTTTCACAGCGAAAGTGCCGAGGAACAAACGATTGTAAAGGGTAGGCATTTGGGTCCAAACACACACATAAAAAAATATATATGAGCCACTTGGGGCTTTTCTTTCCTAATGATGGTCTGTTCGCTATACCAGACGTGTGGAGGTGTCTGGTTGGTTCACAGCCACGCCTGAATTTATGACCGTTATTTTGGGAAGGGGGCAATCCAAGCGAGACCAGGACCAATCAAACGCTCCCAATAAAACTGACTTCCCCCTGGAATTCTCAACGGCTTACAGTAGATTTGATTTGAAGTCTACAACCTAGAAACTAGTGGGCGTGAGGTGGAGATGCTGTAATACTCACTCTCTGTCAGACTGTAAAAACTTCAGCTCCCCTGTGTGATAGAACCGTTGTGGAGCAGAGGGTGTGTCACAAGTAATCTTTCTCTTTCCTTATTCCCTTGCCGTGGTTACTTGGTGGTTATGAGCAAAAAGTTGTTTACCTACCATTTTATGTAATGTTGTGAGGCATAAATCAAGGGAACATTTTGTGCAGAGAAAAAAATCTATCAACCGGCTTGACTAGAAAAGTTTTAGTCATGTAATTGGCTATTCAGGCAAGCAAGAAGCAAAGGAAAGGTGGGTGTCAGGAGAAAGGTTTGCAGCCAGGAAAAGTAGTTAGAATGTTACTGAAGGGTGTTGAGCTACCCACATAGCCTGGAAATCCAGACCCAAATCTAAAACTATGTAGGGTCTGGCGATGAGAAATAGACTTTCCCATCTCAAGGGGAGGCACCAACGCATGCATTTCAAAATTCTACTGCACCCAATTGGATAGCACTACGACCGAATTCGACCAATCAGAGCAATGAATGACGTATTCGGAGCTAAATAAAACTTTGTCGTATTCGGTCGGCAAAATAGCAAATACATCTTTCTTTGCTAATGAAAGAGTTGTGTGCACGTCTGGTAATTTGATTTTTTTTAGAGAAAAAGCTTAGTCCAAAGCGTCAAGTGTAGAGGCCAAAGCTATTTCAAACAACGTATAAGGCCGCAGCCATCTTTGTTGTTTACTATCACGACTTTGATGGCGCAGGCGCAGCACTGTCGTCTTCTGGCTATACCCGCCCATATCAGATACCATGATTTGATTGGTCAGTAGGAATTTTTCAACATACAGTAGTTAACAAGCTCCAATGGTTCTTGCCCAGAGTAGTACTATGCAAAGCATACTTAAATGTGCTATGGTGAGCCTGGATTTCCAGGGTACTACCCACATGCATGCAGAAGATAATTACAAGTGTTTTGTTTTTAATTCCTTTAAACACAGCAAGGATCAACAATACAACAGCAACACTGATATGTTCACTCATGTGCAAATTCACTTTTAAAAAGAAGAAGAAAAAAAAGAAGATCCAGAGATCTGGGTATAAACAGGGGAAAATGAGACCATCTATATTCAAGAGATCTCTTGTTTCAAAAACAATCACACAGACGAGCAACGTGAATGTAAGCCAGCCCAGCCACACCGATGATGCACAGATGGTTTGTGTAAACTTTCTTGTAGCCCCCTCCCACCTGCTCTTCCTCTCTTCTTCTGCACCTTAATCTCTCTCTCTCTCTCTCTCTCTCTCTCTCTCTCATTCCTCATGTCCCAAATTCTTCCTTTATCTCATGTGTCACTCAACAGCCCTTATACTCTGCCAGCAGCGAGCGCACCTTGCAACCTGCCTTGACCTAAATTGCCATTTGTCAAGGAGGGTGGGAACACCACGGCTGGGTTATGTAAAGTGATACTTTCGTTCGAACTATAAAGACAGCGATGGGAGACACTTATTTCAGATGATCCTCGTCTCCCTACTTGAACTTGGGCTTCAGGATAAAAGGCAATCAAACAGGTTCAGACACTAAGTCTGATTGGGGTCAGCATCGGTGAATTCAATCATGACACCCCTATTAACACTCAGGAAATATTAGAAAAAAAGAGAGAGACAGAAAAAAAAGCTTGGCCCCTTTTCATTGTTTGAATAGAGATATAGATTTGGGTGATTTCATTCATGAATACAATTTTTTGATTAACTTGATTTCTCTTTCTGGCAGAGTGTTAGTTGAGCACATTGATACCACTCTTCTGTTTGTTTGTTTGTTTGTTTGTTTGTTTGTTTGTTTGTTTGTTTGGTAAAGAAGAAGCTACAGCCAGCTATCTAACATGGGCATAAAGCTGAGAGAAAGAAAAGACATGACACATAACCTCCCTGTGAAGCCCCAACACAAAGCCAAGCTACCTTTTTAATCCCTGATTCAAGTCCTTGTGCTAAACTAAGCTCACATGCTTGTCAGCATTAAGACTGGAAACCTGGATTCAGACATAAACGCAGACCAAATTTAATTCACTAGGGGCTTTCTGAGTCCATTTCATAAACGTACCGAGGAGAGAGGGAAGAGGAGAAAGACGCGAGGGAAATTACAAGTTGAGGCTGAGCTGAACACAAACACAGAAAAAGTTGTGAGTAGTTTACAGCTAACGTGACACATGGCACATTGTCTGTACACACAAACTTTACAATTCTTCTGACCGTCAAGTGTCACAGTATCTGCGTGGGTTTATTTCTGCCCCAGCCACAATGACATTGGATAAGTTCTTCTGACGTTGCCAGTGCAATATCAGTGATGAATAGAGAGAGTGTGCTGGTGTGCCCTGTGCTGGTTGTTTGCTGTACTACATTTTGCTGTCTCTACTGGCATACCAATGGGTGAAATGAGATTTCTTTTCACCTGCTTATTGCACCTATGGCGACGGAACAGCTGAATAAAGAGGGACATTTTTCTCTTTTCCCTTTCGCTCCCTCAAATAAGTAGAAACACAAGCTTTCATCCGCAGGAAAAATTCCTCCCTTAAATATAGCTTCCCCCTTGTGACAGGCTGACTGACAGATAATCTGACTGACGGATCGCACCTTTAAAAGAAAGTGGAAGGTGCAGAAGTTGCCAAGCAAGATACAGTAAAAGCTTTACAGAAGAGCCAGAGATAACCTTGCCACTAAAAGTATAGAGAGATGTCAGCCGAGCATTTCCATCCACTTAACGGTGAAAGACTGCTGTCATGTTAATGATCAGATATTGGCTGGATCATAGAGATATGGGGAAGAAAGAGTGCAGATTGGTGAGACTTTTGTTAAGAGCCGGGTAGCTGTGGAAGAGAAAAATGAAAAGGCACTCCAAATCTCTAACGCAAGTGTGGGTATAGCTAAACAGGGAGGCCCGTGGAGGATTCAGTTTTGCAGCTCACAGGAAATTCAACTTTTTCTTATCGCCTGTTTCACATCTCGACAAGAAGGTGTGGGGGCGTTCGGCTACTGAGAGCCGGGGAATCGATGCCGTAGGCAGGCAGAGCGAGAGATCAGCGCAGAGAGGTTTCGGAGGACGAGACACTCTTGTAACACTCACAGGGCTTTCTTGGCAGCTTTGTCTTCCTGTGTGTGTGTGTGTGTGTGTGTGTGTGCGTGTGTGCGCGTGCGTGCGTCCCTGAGTGCGTGCGTGCGTGTTTGTTAGTTTGTACAGTGAGACCTTTGGCTGCTAATATCCCTCAGCCCCATGCCACCAGAAAAAGCATGTTGTTGACCTGTGTAGGATGATTTTCTCATTATTTGAGATTATTTCTGCCTGCCTTTGCTTTGTTTATGCTGCCTGGAATGTTAACACACACCAGCTGGAGAAGGCTAGAAAAGTTGGGCGGACCAAGTCTACCTATAGAGCAGACATTATTATGCAAGTGAGGGTTGAGATGCAGCAAAAGACGGCACCATTATTTCCCCCTATGTCTCTGTGCATCACTGTAAAGACACACTTTAGCTATAACGTGACTGTGCTACAGCGGGAGATGAATCTGAAAGGCCGCAAACACAATCAACCCCCATTCCCGGGAGTAATGGAGCTGTCACCGGCCAAGTCTGACCCCACGGTAACCCCCCGGGGGCAATGATTTGGCACCCATCTCTTCTCACCAGGGAGTCAGCTGCAGCATGAGGAAGGGGCCCACACATCTGATGACAGCAGTCATCCTCACTGAAATGAGGAAAAATAGAGGTCATTGTGCCACTGTTATCTCTTGGGAGAGGTGTGTGTGTGTGTGTGTGTGTGTGTGTGTGTGTGTGTGTGTGTGTGTGTGTGTGTGTGTGATGCTCCATTTTTAGGGTATAGTGAGAGCCCCTGCAGAGAGCATGACAGTGACAGAGAAAGAAGAATGATGACTCTGATGTTCATGGTGGGGTGCTTAAGTGATTGTTGATGCCTGGCTGGAGCTGATGAACCCTGCCTGACTGAAATATGGGGAATTGGTGCAAAAACATATTCAATCATGACGGCAACAGAAGCAGGATCAAGTTTTGGGCGGTGAGGACTTTTATAGCGAGAAATCTCACTGTATGTGGGTTGTATTCACTGCCTGTTGAGATCCCAAGACGTAATGGAAACGTAGCCTACCCTACGGCATCAAAAGCGTAATGCACGGCCGGGAAATGTAATGTTACATCCAGTCTAGAGACTCAGCTCCGGTAGCCTGTGTGTGTGTGTGTGTGTGTGTGTGTGTGTGGTCTCTGGAGGGGTAGATGAGACATGCCTCCTCCTCCTCACTCTCCATCCATGGCGCATCTCCTGCTCTGAATCCACTCCGGCTCTGGACACCGGCGGCAGCGCTCGATCCAGAGTTAGCCTACTCTCTGTCTCTCTCACACAGACACACACACACACAAACGCATACACACATGCGCACACACACACACACACACACACATGCACACAGACGCACACACACGAACAAAGCCTGCACACACTTTTACAAATGCAGCGCAGCAGATTGGACCGACCGGAAAAATCCCATGCGCATTGATGGTAAGGCAACCATTATTGTATTTTAAAGATGAATTATTATTTGGCTATTTTTTTTTTATCAATAGTGTATTTTAGATGCTCCTAATCGGACAGAGAGTATCATGATAGAGAGGATCGACGAGTTGGCTCTAAAAACTGAAGTGCCTATGATTTCTCCACACAGAGACTTCAAAGTGCGCCCGCGGTACTCAGGGGTTAGTTTATTGTGACCATGGTCTTACTTCATTGGCTGCGGTTTTGCAGAGCTTTGTTTATAGAGCTTTGTGGTGATTTTGTTTTTCTTAAACATTTTAAACGACAATCCGAGCGGGCTATAAGCCCCTTGTGTATTGGTATGAATCAAAGTAGCCTTTATATCCAATGTTTACAGGCTACAGATGCAAATGCTCTTCATCCACTAAGAGCGCGTTACAGTGTGGTGTAAATTAAGTTTAGAAATCGCAAGTTTCTCTTTCCCTAGTCCATCTGTTTAATCGTCTATTCCTTCATTTCATCATCACCAAACTACATTATTATACTCTCATTTCGATTTTCAGATATTGGACGGTAAACAACCAGTGTCCGTTATCTGTCTACCTGTTTGTGAATGAACCACACAAGTGCAAACCTTTAGGGGGAAATGTGTTCACTCCGGACAAGATCGGAAGAAGCGCTGACCTCTCTCCTCTGCTCTCGGTGCGCTTGTTTGCTCTAGGAATCATGTAGGACAACATTCATCTTCTTTCCCATCACATCACGGGAGCTCATCTGTAGCCTTGGGGTCAGCCGCAGCTCCTTAGCGCGCTCTGCAGCGGCTCCGCTCTTCTCTCCGCCTGTGTCACTTTGTGTGTGTGTGTGTGTAAAGATCTATCTATCCAACTATCTATCTATCTATCTATCTATCTATCTATCTATCTATCTATCTATCTATCTATCTATCTATCTATCTATCTATCTATCTATCTATCTATCTATTGATGAACTAATGGTATTTTGTGTCCATGAAGACGGATCCAAACCTCTCTAGACTAACGAAGCAAGCAGCACAGGAGAGACTACACTCTCCAGGTATTACTGATCAACTGTCTATCTATGAAAAAATGACAATAATGAGAAAAGAGCAGGGCTAATGGATTTGTAGTTTTCCTATAAAGTTAATATGCTGCTGTGTGGTGACAATGACTAGAGGTTAATAATAACGTTAGGAACTCGTGAATGCTTCGGAAAAACTACAATAACTTTCACATCAGCGAAGATTGTGCACTACTGTAGGCTACTGATCCAAATTCCACAACTCATTACTTGTGTTACAGTTTAGTAGGCTACAATATTTATTCATTTATATTTGGTTGCTCCACCTTAAGTCAGCCCAGGCAGGACAGGATAGTTAAGTTTCGTTTTTCATCTCCGTGTTGGACAGCTGTTAGCTCAGCTGAAGGGCTCGAGCCTCACGGAGCAGACAGCGCGAGTCAGTCTAAAAGTCAGCGAGGATCACGCTCACAAATCAAAAAGCTAAATTATAAAATAAAGCTATCTCTTCCTCCCTCTGTCCACTGCAGACTTAGTCACTAGTAGCTTAAAGGAAATACATGAGGATTAAAACCTCATTTTGCACTTTATTATTTTTGAATATTTGAAGATTGCGTGCAAGTAAAATACCACCAGCCACTACATTCTCAATGATAGACGTGAATAATCACTTCTTCTTTTTTCTAAACCAATTTGTTTTTAACAATAGAGGAGAATAAATATTTGAAAGCAATACAGAATGCATGATATTACTGCATTGTATTCTATTCTATTGTTGTCACTGGGAACCTAAATGTTGTCAATTACTTTACATAAACTTGATGCAAACAAATTCACCAGAATGCAGGAAATGAAGTGATGAATGCTCAAAAATTTCTGGGGGGGCACCCCCAGACCCCCCATTTAAAAGGTGTCCTAAACCAAGGTTTAATCATAACCTATACCCTTGAAATTCATTGATTATTTTGTTTAATTTTATCTATAGGCCTTTGTATGAGGATATACTTCCTAATTCTTATCACACTATTTTAAATTAAAGTCTTAGGTTGTGCTTATCAATTGCTCATAATAACCAGTAAGCCTATTTCTGTGTTGGACATTACTGAACCTCTTCCCATTTACAGTGTGTTTAACAGGTCACTGTTTGTGACCAAACATAGGAAAATGCCACACAATATTTATATGAATGATTTTATCTGTATTGTATGTAAATTACTAGAATATTTGAATAACTTGATATTTGCACTCAAGTTAGACTGATGATTGACATCTGATGGGAGTATCTCACATTAACACAGACAAATACCAAAGACTCACTGTTAACTAAGTACTTATTGCAGCCCTATTTGCATAGCTTTTGAGCCCCATGCTGGTGTATTAGTGCAGGTGTTTGTTGTGAGGCAGGTAATGTAGTAATTATTCAGTAATAATAATCTTTAAAATTGTCTGACACCTTTTATGTTTAAATGTAAGGCTTCACTCGTGCTACAATACATTAAGTATTATGTTATTTAGTCAACATATCTAAATAGATAGATAGATAGATAGATAGATAGATAGATAGATAGATAGATAGATAGATAGATAGATAGATAGATAGATAGATAGATAGATAGATAGATAGATAGATAGATAGATCGATAGAGACTAACTCGAGACGTGAAAGTCCTCCTGGTGTTGCTCATCTCTCTGTGTTTTCCAGGATTGATCACCGGGCTTTGCCAATAAAAAGCCTCACCACTCAGAGGATGTGTGAACACACCGAGGTGCCTTAATTGAAAAATCTTTGGCACTGTCACATCCCTCTATCACTCGCATCCCCTATCCCTCAGTCCCAACCTCATCACTAACTTCTAACCTCATTTGTTGCTCATGTGTCATTATCCCCAGCCCCCTTGCTGCTAGCCATGTTATCGCTTCAGCAGTAACGCCTTGTGTGCTTACTGAATTTACAACTCCAACCTGCCAGAGGAGCATGCATGGCATAGTGTAATCTTTGGCTGATCCCGTCCCCGAGGCTTTCATCCCCAGTAAGAACTGTTGTTGGTTGAGGGATGTACAATCTGAAGCTTGCAGACCTCTTCCAGCCGTTGACAGAGTGTCTATTATTCCTGGTCTTAGTCCCGTTGTTCAGGGAGAAGCAAGGACTTGCTAATCAAATAGTTTTAATCCATGGAAAGCATCTGTCTTCATTCTCCAGAGGGCAGCAGGCTGTGCAGCGGAGGAGCTCTGAACCCTGCTCACGACTGGAAAAGGAAAACAAAAACCTGTCGCTGAGGAGTCATGTGTTGTGACTTGGTCAGCCAGCTGTGCAGTGCATGTAGGGTATGGATGGCAGGACTGTCAAATTGACAGATGTTCCCCCCCCCCCTCTCCTTTTCCTAAGTGTCAGAGATAGTAAAAAGATGGGTCAAAATTTCTCTCATTATCTGCAGTCATTGGTGCTTATATTTCTATGCTCTTTCATCCGTCCACCCCTGTCCTTCAACATGAGCACAATACAGAACAAGCCACTTTAAAGTTGTTCTCAAACAAGAGACAAACAGTGCAGTGTCCCTGCTTCTGTCATTTTATCATGCAACTACCAGTCTAAGAATAGAAAAGTTTCCTAACCTCTATCAGTTAATTTTCTACAAATTGATGTTCTTAGCCATATTCAAACTGGATGGCTCATGATGTCAGCTCGTCTTCTTTTCCCCTCACCCACAGAGTAAATGTCTCTGGTTGTGCACTGTTTGTGATTAATGGAACATCAAAAGCCGATCCCAGCTCAGTGTGATACATTCCTGAGGACATGAGTCTGCCAGGGACACATAAACATCATTAATGAACAAGAGGAAGACTGCAGAGAGACAGAGTGACAGAAAGAGGGTGTCGAAGCAAACACGCATCAGGCAGAATGTATTTTTGCCAGTAATGTTGTGATGTATATTTACCTGAGGGTTTGATGATGATTGCCTCCTTGCAGCCACTTTGAGCGATGGCAACACACTGTTTGCACCCAGGGATCTCATGTGATTACCTTCCATCAGTTCAGTGCAGAATGGACAGCAGCACCTTTCTTTACCCCCTGAATCCATTTGGAAAATCACATCTCTCTCTGCTCCCTCATGTCCAGTGGCAAAGCACACAAAAGTGTACAAAGAAATAACATATCCACTCATTTATGTGAGGACAGCTATATTTATCTGGATATGTAACTCTCTGCTGAGCTCAGAGACTTAATTAGCCAGAAAAGGGGAAAGCAAAAATTAAATGCAATTATGTAACAGTGTGCATTGTATTCTGAGCTATTGTAGATAGGGACATTAATGCTACCGTTTCATAGCGAAGGTCTGACCTTTGAGTCATGTTTCTCTGCAGAACAAATCTGTGGATCCTTAAGGAAACAAATCCTGTAGCTTTAAACTATTTATTGAAAGCATTTGAGATTCTTATGTTGGAAATTCTAAAAGGTTTCTGTATGTTCAGCTCAGCCTTTTCCCAAATCTGTTTTTTTTTCTCAAGAAACTCTGAAACTGCCGTGCTATAGCCTTAACTACTTAACTTAGCTTACCTTGGCACACAGACTTGAAACAAAGTACCTGGCTGTCCGAAGGTATTACATTTGACTATCAGTAACTTAAAGCTCACTTAAGTTACCTGGTTTGTTTAATCCTACACATAACCTCCCGTAGAACCATACATTGAAATGTGTACACTTCTACTTTTGTATGGTAAAAAGATACTACATGTTATTTAGTGAGCTTTAGAGGTATGATTTTGTTACCTTTGGACAGAGCCAAGGTAGCTGTTTGCCCCTGTTTCAGGTGTTTATGTTTAGCTAACCTGGGCTAAGCTAATTGACTACTTGCTATAACTTCATAATTATGTTCTTACTTTTCATAAAACTCAAAGTAATTAAGCATATTTCCTAAAATGTTGAACTTTCCGTTTTTTTTTACTTAATTAGAAAATGCTGCTACACAAATTATTCACGTTCTGAACTGGCAAGGGAAATCTGGATGGAAAGAAGTTAATCACACACATATTTTTCTCTCTAATGTTGTAAGTGCCTTTGAGCAAGAGAATCCTATAACTACTCCATCCCAACTCCCCATCAGTAGAAGCCTGCAGGTCTGGGATGAGTGTGGGGGCTGCACAGTATATATGCATGAAGCTGAAAAAAAAATGCACCAAAATGAAATCTCATTGTGTGTGTGTCTCTCTCTCTCTGTGTGCCTCCCTGGCGGCTTCAGCGTGAAGGATGTAGAGCCAGAGGGAGGGGCAGGATGGAGTGCTCCTGGAAGACGGTGCTGCTGCTGGTGTGTGCATCTCTAGGGGTCCAATACACGGCCATCCGCACCCTGAGGGACTCAATGTCTGGACCCTGCCAGGGAGCCTACCGTTGCCAGACCAGACAACACAGAGGTATATACGCCTCACAAGCCACACAAGACTGTCCCACATATACTGTATCACCCCTGCTACAAGAGATCATAAAGTGTGAAATGCTGTTACAACATGTATAATTTAAAATGCATGTACATTGTTTTAGACTTACAGTACTAGCAGTGGGAGTACCCTTGTTTGGTTATATATTTCATCTGTTTGGAGGGAAAGCTTCATGCAAAGAGATTCTGTAAAGAAAGACACAGCGTCAAAACTGAGTGAGTGAAGCAAAAAGGGAAAGGAAAGAAGATAATTCATCAGACAAGGGAATTCCAGGGAAGGGGGGAGGAAAGAGAAATTAAATATGTGTGATTAATTTTTACAATTATCCTCCAATTTATCTCAATTAATCCCCCTCTCGCAGCGCATCTGTAGCTCGCCAGTGCCGAGCTTCTGTGTACAAAAGTAACATCCCGCTTTTGCAATCAACTCCTCATCAGCAGTAATTACACTTATGCTATTTGCGCTATATTTAGAGATCCGCCGTTTTCATAAGCACCCCTTGGTATCCACCGGCAGACAAGTAACTTACTCATGCATGTTTACCCTCTAAATTATGTAAAGTTTATTGGCTGAATTCAGTGGTTTACTTTCTCCTGGTTTGGGGTTATGACCAAAACAGACTCACTTTAAATTTTTGGGGGCTGAAGTGACTCTTAATAATTGAGAAAACTTCGCCAGAACTTGAAATATAAAGCTCAAACATGTTTTGTAATATGTTATTTAATGTAAATCTGTTATTTAGCTTATTGTAAGAAAACATGATTGCATTGGTGTCAGTACCACATAATGTGAGGTAAAGCACATGTTTCTTCTGTCTTCAAGACTCCAGGTGGAGGGCCTTGTGCGATGACAGTTGGATGCCTGTGGAATTGCCTCGGAAGCACATCCTGCTGTTTGCCACCACACGCAGTGGCTCCTCCTTCACCGGGCAGCTCCTCAACCAGCACCCGGGGATCTTCTACGTGTTTGAACCTCTCTACCACGTTCAGCAGGCCTTCACCAACTCCAGCAGCAGACTGCGTCGCTCCCTGGACCGCCGGGCCCTACTAGGAGCCTACAGGGACCTCCTCCTTAATCTCTACACCTGTGACCTTCACTTTGTGGAGAATTACATCCGCCCAGAGCCCCAAGACCACGTCACCAGCTCCTTCTTCCGCCGGAGCTCCAGCCACTCCCTCTGTTCCCCTCCCGTGTGCTTGGAAGGAGTGGGTGGAGGCGCGACCTCCGATGCGCCAGACGAAACCTGGTGTCCTAAGAAGTGCGGGGCGCTGAACCTCACCCTGGCCTCTTTGTCATGTCTGTCGAGGGGACACGTAGCCATAAAGACTGTCAGGGTCCCCGAGGTGGGGGACCTGCGCACCCTGACAGAAGATCCACGTCTGGACCTGAAGATAATCCACCTGGTGAGAGACCCCAGAGCCATCCTGGCCTCACGCATGATCGCCTTTTCAGATCAATTCCGCGCTTGGAAGATATGGAACGCCACGGGAAGGCAGCCTCGATACGTGGACCTGACACAGATCACCAGCACCTGTAAGGACATGGCGGCCTCTGCAGAGACTGGTCTGCAGAGACCGGCGTGGTTGCGGGGGCGCTACCTTCTGGTGCGGTATGAGGACCTGGCGTTGAGGCCCACAGACAAAGCCGCTGAGATCTACAGGTTTGTGGGGCTGGAGATGGAGGAGAGGGTGCTGATGTGGATTGCAAAGAACACCAAGAGTAATGTGTCAGCTCCGTCAGAGTGGAACTACAGGTACTCCACCAGCAGAGACTCCAGGGCAACAGCAGAGAGCTGGAGGCTTCATCTGGGCTTTGACATAGTGAGGACTGTACAGAATCTGTGCAATGACACTTTGGCTCTGCTCGGATACAAGCAGGTCCGCTCCGCAGCTGAACTCAGAAACTTGTCCCATAGTTTAGTGGACCACAGGACCTTTCAACCAGTCCCAAAGTAGCTTTGATTCAAAGTGTGAAAGCATCTTACTGTTACGTGATTATTTATTTTTGTTAACTTTCTGCTCCGTTATGATGCTGATGAAATGAATGTAATTTAAATAAAACATTTAATGATTTTAATTTAAGATTGTTTGTATTTTCACTTTTTGTGGTTTTGTTAAAGAAATTAAAAGTGACAAATTTCAAGCGTGTGTTACATTGGAAACTTTGATCTAAAATAAAGTCTGTACTGCAGTCGCTGTTGATTGAAAACTCGTCCTGACTTGTGATATAGTTTTTTTTGCCTATCATTTAAATGTTTAGAGAGTTTAAATTGGAAACACATGCACTTGAAAGATCGTAAAACCATTTAACCATTTAAGTCGAATAAGAGGGGATGTTCCAGAGGGTGAGGCACGAGGGAGGCGAGGGGGATTTATTATTTTTAAAAGAAATCCCCTTCCAAGTCTCAAATGCAAATTGAAAAAAGATTAAAATGTTGCCAGCTCAATCTTCTTTGCTTTCTGTGTGAAGAAGTCGAGAATACCAGAATAAGTTTGTTTTATCTTCACTATAAATACCTAAATACTACTGTAAATACTGACTTACTGTTGCAATGCAAGTATGCATTTAAAAAAAATCATATGTAAGTAATGCATAGCTACAACACTTCTGAAATCTTCTTTCAGCCATTTGTGTTTGCTGTGGGTTTTTAATCCTAATAATTCTGAGAGGCAAATGGTGTTTGGGTTCAATGAGAATGGCGCAAAAGCATTGTCTTTAATCTTCTAAAGCCTCTGTGTTTGATTTGTCATCCAGCCAAATTTTAATCGTGATGATGTGTCTGGATTTACAGATATGTTTTTGACTCACATCTCGCACTGTGTTTCATTCTGAGTTAACTTTGAATCTAAAAAGGAATAACACCCGGATTGCTCAGCGGTACCAGCTGTCAGTAGAGAATGGACGGAGATTAAACAGCTGCAGGTTCTCTGCCAGTTCCACCGTTTGAAATTGGTCTTTGTGTCTAAACAGAGAAAGGAAGCCTGCCATCTCCAGACACCGGCCCATTTATTTCCATGTAGTGCTGCTCTCTTGAGATAAATGCTGCTTAAGTAGTTTCAGAGGAAAAAGGCTCATTGCATGAATCATAGTTGAACCAATGATTGACTGTGATTTTCATGCCTTTCAAATGGGAGCATTGCATCTTCCTATGGAGGCTGCAATTGTATACCATTAGGAGCTATGTGATTTAGCTCTATTGCTGCCATAGAAAGCCACTCCAGCACTGAAGGAAAGTATGTAATTTGAGTATAGAATGGTCATGCTGCTCTGAGAGCACTATTATTCTGGGGTAAAATTGGCCCTATAATAATGTATTTTTGGACAACCAGTCCTCCCCAGCCTTCCTGTAGCTGCCCTATAGCTGCTGACACCAGGGATATATCAGCACAGCTCAAATAATTGATCTACAGATTCAGCTAAGAAGAAACAGGATTTAAGATGCATGGAGAATAGAGCGGCCGTCTTTCTTTGAACTTAATCTGCAAGGCTACACAAACTGGCCATAAAGCAAAGCTTTATGACACCCGGGGAGATGTGCTTCATCGGGATTTCCATCCCCATACTGACACACAAAGCTGCTAGTGGCCTGAGTCAGCTGTCAGCTAATTACCCATTTCTTTGCACTCAATACTGGCAACCCCTTTCTGTCTCCCTAACTGTGCTGACAAATTTAGGTCTTATCAATACTGGTAACAAATTTGCGGTGCATGCTGATATTGGACAATGCAAAAAACTGCACACTGCTCATCTATGCCACTGGTTCTCAAACTATTTTGTAATTTGTCTTTTTGTTGTTTCTTTCGAGGTACTCCAAAGCCCTGCCAGATGAACTCAAGTATACCTTCATTTAAAGCACTCTTTATTTAATACAATTCACAGATTTCAGCTGATTATCCATCACTTGAAGCTAACTATTTCTATATTACTATAAGCTAACTCTTTAGACATGGAAGCTTGCTAACTAGTTTGTACACTCTCTGAGAATGTTCTGAGTCACAGTAGACTCAAGCTGTGGAAAGAGTTGTTTTCAATCGAAATTCTATTTTATTTAAATAGTTGAGCTAATCAGCAAGAGTCTTTCCTACATCCCTGGCATGTGCAGAAGGAGGAGCACACGCACATTCTAATGGTGTGGTTTGTGGTCATGTGGGGAGGGGCAAGCATACATTGGTCACACTGACAGCAGCTACACTTTCTGCTGCTTTTGGAAATATGTACATCCAAACTCTTGGATAGCTGTAGGTTATCGCAGATAAAGGAGGAGAGATTGACTTTGGAATGTCAAGATAATGTACTTTCTTGTTATTAACCAGTATAGTAAAGTAAGACAGCATGATAAACTAAAGATTATGTGAGTATGGAGGCTTGCAGAGGAAGATCACCCTCAAGCAAGAGAGGTTTATCGTTCAAAGCCTGAGTCGGCAAAAGATTCAACCGCTTTACTCCCAGCTACACAGCAGCAAGCAAACCCAGAGTTTTCCTGCAGGGATCAATAAAGAATCATATTAGTTCAACATTATCCAACTAATATTGTGTTCATTACACTCAAACTAATCAAACATGATTAGTCATAACTAGTTCATTTCCTTCAAAGTGGTGCCCATGGGGAAATCGCTGAAAAAGTTACAAACACTGTTTCCTTTACCTCTACCATTCTCTGCTAATGATGACCTGTCCTTTGAGGTGCTCCTTCAGCTGAAGGTGTGTCATCCTGGTTCATTATCCCACGGTCGATCCTTTGTGGCCCTTTTCTGGGCGAGCAGCCAGAAAGTCTGCAAATTATGAGTTGTCTCGCCGTCACGCTGACACGTAACCGCATGCTTCGATCAAAAATCTACTTCAAGCTGTGTGTGCACACATGAACATACATGCCAGTATGAACATGGAGCGCATTGTGGATATGGCTTTGACAAAAGGTGAGACCTAGGCGCAAAGAGGCAGTAACACTTCTTGCTCTTCTGTGAGCAGCACAAATTGCCCTCCTTAAAGAAAAGCATTGATTTTTTTAAAGAAGAAGGGGAAAAAAGGTCAGAGCATGGTATAGGAGCAGAACACAGCATATTGACTTTCCACTTAAAATGGCTAGTAAAGCCCTGTTGATGACCAGAGGAACACTGCCATGAAATTGTTATTCCTATTCTGTGCCAGACTTACAGCAGCACTTAGATGTAGCTTTTCACAGCACACAATATTTATATTTTCTCTTTGCCTCTCAAGTGCCAAGAGGTACTGTAGGCTGTAATTTCCACAAAATAAGTACATGCAGAGTATCATATCTAAATTAAAAACATTTGAGATCATGCATCGGGCTCTCCTGACATTTAAGCTCAGCAGCTTTTTCCTCCATTAACACCAGCGGTAAAATCCCACTAGCACTGGCACATACAGTTAGCATTTTCCCCTCTCCTTACTGGAAGCCAAATGCGTCTTTAATGAGAGAGATTAAGAGCATTTAAAACAGAATGAAAGCACTTTTCAGCCATTGTATCTTTATTACTGGAGCCACAAGGGCCCTTAGCACACATCAGCCTCTGTCACACCAATCATTCAAACGCTGTTATTTCCCCCCATGCGCACAGTTCAGATACACACAAAAACACACAAGTCCTCCATTTGCACCCCTGATCTTCAGCAGCCATCTTTACCTCATAGTCTTTGTTGTTGCTCTCTCTCTTCCTCTCTCTCTCTCTCTCTCTCTCTCAGCATCACCAATTAGACAACGGAAAAAATAGTCCTTGATTGTGTGTCTGTTAAACTGAAGGGAATGTTGCATCTTTATGACATCTCTCCCTGAGTTGGCTTCCAGCGCGAGTTCACTCACAGATAATCTATTTTGTTTTCGACTGATCTTAATAATGAGCTTTCATGGCGAAGATCAAAAAGCCAGCTGGCAGAGCTGCATCTTGGGTAAAGCTCCTCAAGGTAAATGCAAGTGTGCCCCTCTCTGTCAAAACGTAGCACTGTCAGCAGTATCACACCCATGCTCCAGTTGAAAAAGTTATTGGTGATTCCCAACAAATCCTTAATAAATCAGTGCCTAACCTTCAACAACAGCAATACATTCAAAACACCATATGCATGCATTATTGGGTATTGAGTGCCGTCAGCAGGGTTGAAATCATAGGTTTCAAACAATCAAAACACACTCCAGTAGGGCATATGGTGATTGCTTAACTGCTGTGATACTGCAAAAAGCAATTAGGCATTTTACAATCAGAGCCATTCGAAATGTTCAATTTAAGAAGTGTCTAGAGCTTTTGAACTGTTTGAACTGAACTTTTACGACACAATGAAGTAGACATAGGAAGCTCCTGCAGATTGAGGTTGTGATTTAATGTAGGATCCTCACTGAGAATGACCCCTTTCACATTGTTATGTGATTGTTTTATATAAATATGTGGATTACAGCACTTTTACTTACTTATAAAATGTTGACTATTTTAGTCCAGTGGTTTGCAAACTAGAGGTTGTGCCCCCTCCAAACAGGTACAAGATAAATCTGGGAGATTTGATAATAAAAATCTTTAAAATGTATATTCAGCTTACTTTATAATACCATGGTATGGCTACTGGTGTCTGGTTACCCTGAACTCAGAATACAGTGGAATAGAAGCAGTATTTTATTTACATATTAATGTATTATTCATGAATCTCTGTCTTTAGTGACTTTTAGTATGTTTATAATAATTTCACCTGGCCTCCTGAGGGTGTTTTCAGTGCAATAAGGTAAAATCAGTCTATCTACTGGGGTTCAGTCACACACCCAAATGGCTGCTCTCACCAGGCAGCAACAGCCAAGCTCTTACTAAAGGATCTTACCCCGGGGAAAGTGTTTCTTCCGGGAGGTTTTGGAAACCCCAGTCCAAATCTTTTTCAAGTGAGCAACGCTCATATGTTTTAGATGTGGGTTTTGGTTACTGCCCCCTCTCTTCCTCCCCCACAGCCAGCCGTATCCCTCCTCCTCCTCTGTTTGGCATCTCTTTCTTCCTTTCATTCCCCGCTCCATTTGCAGGGAACAGTCGGTGTGAAAATGTCTGTAGGATTTTTATTTCTCTTTAAGTATTTAAGTCTTTTACACAAGGAGGACCAAAGCAAAGTATGGGGCGTAGGCTGCAGCATCACAGAGGCAGTAAGGTGTGATCACAACGCTGCAGGCTCAGATAGAATCACACATCATGCTTTTCAGCCTTGGTCTGTGAGTTTGGTTTGGCTCCAGTTTATCCAGCCCACTCATCTCCGCTTGCAGCAGCTGAAGGTGTTCGGACAAGTTTGAAATACAAGAAACCGAAAGGAAATGTGGTTCCTCCTTTTCTTTGTCTGGCTTTTACCTTGCATGCTTTGAATTGAAATTTCTAGTCTCTCTCTGTTGTTTGCCTACCTGCTCCCACCCAACACAGCCAAAGGGCCTAGATAAAGGTTTACCAGCAGTGTCAGCAGTACCTCAATGAATTCCCAACAAGCTTTAATTTTCAGACTCATCCATAATTCACCGATAGAGGGCACCGAACAAAATGGCATCAAGCTGGATTAAAGGCGCAAGTGCGGTATCTTTCCTTTCGGTTTAATTTGAATAGATTTCATATTCATTGAAACAGCATATGAGACATCCAAGTTCATTAAGTTGAAAAGGAAAAGAAGCAGACAGCATGGGGTACAGACGGTGGGGGGATGGACTCTGACTACAGAAACATCAGCATGGATGGCTGTGAGCTGTTTTTGAGTGTCCTGATGCTGCTACTGGTTTTAAAAAAAGCTGTCTTTTGCCATTATTGTCTATTTTTCCTGACTATCTTCTATATTTTGTCTAGCGTTGATGTCTTAAAGGGATACTTGCAATTTAATGATGCACTTCCATACAGTTGCGGGACAAGAGAAATCTTATAAAAATAGGTGCACCAGAGGCCTAGACCTCCTGACTTTTAAATCCTAGTATGGGTCAAGTGAAGTGTAAAAAAAAAAAAAGGAAATCTGGATCCTAAATTTCCCAAAATGCAATTCATCAGCATCTTTTCACTTTCTATCTTATCTTGCAGTAAGAGTTTGATATTTTATATCTTACTTGCTAGGTTTTGGTATTCTCTTTCTTGCAGGGAGTTATGTGAAAAGATTGATACTCGGTCATCTCTGCTACACTAAATATAAAGCCACAGTGATTTAACTAAGTTCAGGTAATGAACCCAAGCTGAAGCACACTAATGTATGTATGTATGTACAATACATATACATATATATATATATATATATATATATATATATATATATATATATATATATATATATATATATATATATATATATATATATATATATATATACACTGTAAATATGTATAAAGTAGCAGTGACCACCTGGAGTCCATGAGGTTGCCAATTTTTATTCTGCAGACTTTGGTGCCTGTGTTACTGCTGCCAATTGTAATTTTTTCGTTTATTTTACAGTTTAAAAATTCTCTTCATTTATGCATAAAACAAGCAAGATAAATAAATAATGTGTAACCTGAATCAGTCTACCTGCCTTCACCAGCCTCGAGTATGTATGCTAAACTAAGGCTAACCTCGTCCTGTCTCACTCTCCATACATGATATAGATAGCAAACTTTTCATTTTACTCTTGGAAAGGTGGTAAACATTGAACCATTCCTTTCAATGGCTGCAGGCTCTTGTGGGCTACAGTATGTTGGTCAGCTTGTACACCTCGATCGATGGGTCTCCTCCCCATGTCCTCCTCCTTCATCTCCCTCTCATTTTCCTCCCTTTTCTTGTTTCCAGTCTCCAGTCACACAGCCCCAGTCCCATCAGTAGGCTACCCCGGGGCTGACATGTCTACTGATGCTAACAAATGACGAGCGTCCCCACTGACTGCAAGTCCATCTGTCTGTGTCACAGTAATCTAATTTCATAAATATAATCAGAGGGGTATGTTATGAAAGGACCTGTAGTGTAGTCTGGACTCCTCTGCATCTTGGCTGTGTATTATTCCACACACAACAGACACTGTCTGCAGCCACAAGACCGACAACAAACATGATCATTGCAATACACAGATCGACGTTAGTTTGGTACGTGACGAGTATTGAACAGAGAATTTGCTGCACTATTTAATCTAATAGGAAGAGGTAGTTGCCAATTACATGCCAGCTTGGAGGGACAATTGATGCTCTGCCATGATTTTATTTGGTTTGAAAAGTAGTTGTGCTGAAGAACTCTGCTAGACAATTTGACATTACTCAAGTGAATGAATATACAGCAGTCAATTTGCCACTATTGATCGAAACAAAAAAAATAACACGGAAAACTCTAAACCCACTGAGAGCGGATAGACTTGAAACCACAGAGCCCATTCATTATTAGCCAAAGCAGCGCCACAGTATTCCCACCGACCAGCATTTGAATATTCAGCTTTAACTGTATGTTCTGGGGCCGTATTCACAAAACATTTTAAGGCTAAGAGTAGGTCCTAACCATAGACGTCAATTACGGGGGGGATGGGGGGTACATGTACCCCCCACTTTTCGTCAAGACTCATTTTGTCCCCCCCAATTTTTAAGCCGGAAGGAGTGCGTCCAGCACACCTAGCCTATAACTAACGTTATAGGATGTTATTATATTATTCATCTAGCTCATACAATACCGACACTTACTGTGCATGTCTGCTTGGCTTTAAAAAAAACATCTGATATCAGGCCCACTCCTTTTTGACATGATGCAGAATTATCTTTATTTTTTTAATAGCGCTAGTAATTTTTAATAGCGTGACTCGTTGCGCCCGCACCTCCTCTGGGACACCGTAGTTGAGGATTGTTTTTGAATGAGAGCTGCCAGCCTGGCTTGGACAATGAGTATAATATTATATTGCCAATACTAAATGGATGTGGTAGGCTGCTACACCACGGGATGCATCTACAGACCACTGCCACATTAAGGTAAGGCCATGGATAACGCGTAACATTTATTTTTGAAGATTTGCTGGTGCAGTAGCGAGGTGTGAAGTGCTTGAGTTTTGGTCTGCCTGATATAGATTGGATGGATGCGTGTTGTGAATTGAGAACTGTCGGCTCATGGTGTGAGCCTCTTGCCTCTCTTTTTCGCCTTCTCTCTGTTTAAACCTAAACAGATAAGCGTAGAAGCGGCACTAGTAGGCTTAGTCCGTAAACTTTTTTTAAATAGCACAACAGCAGTGGATACCAACGACAAAACAGTGAACATGCTCCGAAGTCTCCGCTAGTTTGCACACCAGAGAAGACTGATGCATTTCAATCAGCAGCAGAGAGACAACGGCGAGTGGCTTTAAGTGTCCCGTTGTGAAGTGTAAACTGTAGGGATTACCATCCTCTATGCCCACTAATGACTGTAAATGTAGCGGACACTAACAGCAGCTTGTGTCGCGGCACATGGATACTGACGATGTTGTTTATCAAGAAGTAATTGAAGCTGATCATGGCTATGCTACTAGCTAGGTTGCCATGGAGACCGAGGCGGAGTAATATTGTTGTGCGACAGTCCAGCCATGCTTCGGCTCGATTTGAGCACGGTCAAAATGCCTTCGACCAATCAGATTGCTCAGTCGGAACTACCTTCCCAAGCTCCTTTTGTTTACGTCATGTTTGGTTGGGCTACGGGGAGCAGCTAGTGGCTCATATGTCCGCTGCTTTTTGAAAATGCTTTTTTCATCAAATGTGTCAGACATCAGTGTTTTGTATACATTTTATTCATTAGTGAGCGGGTATGCCGTCTTTCAGAACCGTTCATTACCTGCACTAAAGAGAAAAAAAGATGTTTCCTCATTGTCCCCCCCACTTTTGAAAATGCACTCCAGAATGCCTGTTTGTCCCCCCCACTTGTTTAGCCAAATCGACGTCCATGGTCCTAACATGCTGATTTAGGAGTAAGTCTCAAAAATAAGGGGCGTTTCACTCCTAATTTTAGGACTCCTAACTTTTTAAGATAAGTGTAATTCACAAAGCATTTTAGCGCTAAAACTAGCTCCTAAATCTATAAAAAGCTAGGAGTCCTCGAGAGGACTCCTAAGTCACTAAGAGTAAATCACAGACAACCATTTGATGGTGTTTGAGAGATTTAATGCTAGTGAGCTTTATAAAAGTTACCTTTAATAGCTGTAAGGGTTTAATGATCTTAGTAAAAGCTATATTTAGAAAGTATACACATTTATATTTATTATATTTATATAAAAAAATATTTATGAAGTTCCTTTTCCTCCAGCTGCTTTGGGTTTACGATGCACTGAAAGTTACTGTTGGTGTCACGTTTGAGTTTAATTTCCTACTAGAGTAAGCCTATATGTGGCGCTTCGCAGCATCTCCTCCGTTCCACAGGTCCGCTACTGTATAGTTGCGCGTCTCGCCTTTTTCCTTCCTCATGCACTTTACGATTTTGCCGGCTGTTGTTTCTGAATTGTGAATTTCCTGGTTTGTCGCTGTCTGACAATTGCTGCATAGTCCGCCATTGAGAGAAATACAGTGAGAGTGCATAGCGTGCAGCTGTTCAATGAGGATATTTTTTCCGATGCAAATCATTGTAAAATTTAAAATGAATAGACCTATGTGGCGCTATTGTAGGTTAATTGTGAACAAATGTGTGGAAACC
Organism: Hyperoplus immaculatus; assembly: GCA_949357725.1. Taxonomy (NCBI): domain Eukaryota; kingdom Metazoa; phylum Chordata; class Actinopteri; order Uranoscopiformes; family Ammodytidae; genus Hyperoplus; species Hyperoplus immaculatus. Next base: position 22,011,555 of record OX442354.1, on the reverse strand, counting down.
CTGCAGTATCTTGGTTTCATGTTAAACCAGTGTCACTTGTCATTAATTGTATATAAAAACTCTTTACTTTAATACAGCGACACGATATGGATATCTCCACAGTGTTTCCATCATAAATTCACTCTTAGCGGTCTGGGTACTATAGTATAATTCCTTTTTTCATTGAAATCAAAATTGAAAAAACGGAAAACTTCTGTTGGTTTCAAACCAATAACGGACTGAATTGTTTTTTTTGTCTGAATCGAAAAACAAACAGAACTGCCCAATGTGTCGTCTCGGTAGGTCCGTGTATAAAGTGTTATTTTGTTTTAAGGGCTGAGTCCAAAGTGACAGAAAGGAATATACCGTTCGTAATTTCGTTTTACCGTTTTCCAGCTGGAATGCAGAAACGAAAATTCCATCCGAATTTTCCTTTCTTGTTTATTGGTACAAAACGAAAAACGAATATGATAGAAAAAGGAAATGGGTGAACGGAGGGTTTTGTTACTTTGTATTAAGAGCTTAGTCCCAATTATATGAAAACAAATAAACGAGCCTCATTGGCTGTGCCACTGAGAGCTTCCTGCTTCTGTATTTCCAGTGTAAAAGTAGCCTTTATAATAGGATCATAGCATACACTGACCCATAGCCTATGCCCTATTGAGCACAATCTGTAAAATGTATAGCCTACACGTTCGAATAAAATAATAGGCCACATATTTTTTTATGTAAGAACACGTTCTCACTCCCAACCACTCAACATTTCTCCCCAACTCGTCCTCATTGACGCATGGTCATTGTCCCTTTGAGTCACTTTTCGACGTGCAATAATATACCTCTATAGCCAGTACTTTGGCAAGGCATGTGCCAAGTGTGCCACCGCACAGGCAAGGACGGATTAACATGTCCACGGGCCCTGGACACAAACCAGCCATGGACCCCTACCAACACGCAATCACACACATTATAATGTGGGTCAGTGTATGCTATGGAGAAATGCAGCGCGCAGCCGAGAGAGAGAGAGAGAGAGAGAGAGAGAGAGAGAGAGAGACACTCTCTTTGCGTCTGAGCCTACACTCAAAGCCCCGTCTGAGCGATCCGATTGCATGTCCCAAGCCCTGGATATACGGAGACATGTCCCCAATCTCGCCTCGCACCCGGCCGAGAGTCAAGTAGCTCCGTCCGCCCGACAGCATGTCATTCAAATAGGCTGCTGCATCCAAATCATCCCGTAATCACCAATTTGATACCAGAAAAGTTGCCAGCGTGTCTGTTCCTCCCCAGCGCACAGCAAATGAGATATATATTTAGGCTACTATTGTTATTATAAAATGTCACTCAAGAGAGATGATAAACAAACATAATGGTCAGATATAATTTAGACTATATGTCAAGATGATAAGGCAGATTCTCTGGAACAACTAAAAAAGGCAAAAGTTGATGATGTGAACAACTTGTTTGTGCTTTAAAGTCGCCAGAACGCTAGAAACAAGTCTTTGAGGCTCCTGGGGGAGGACCCCCAGACTCCCGTTATTGTACAGACCCTAAATAAACGTGCCACACCGAGTTTTAATGAAACACACGCATAATCTATTTTCTGGCTCTACGTTATAGTGCAGCACCCCCACATATTGGAAATGTCCTGGCGCCGTGCATAATGCTAAAGGCAAACCATCCCGTTCTGGGACCGCCACAAGATCGACTTGTGCGTGGAAAGGAAGACAAATCTTTCCTCTCTTCTGGTTGAGAGACAGGAGTCCGCGACGATGGCCAATACAGGGGTATACCAGGATGATTGCAACCTGGTTGTATAACGCTATGATTGTCGCAGCCGTTAAAATGAGGCTATTGATTTTCTGTTTACAAAGATGTCTGAATTGTTTATTGTTTATGAAAATAGACATTTTGAATTGAAATGATATTGATGATAATGATATTATATAGTACTGTTTATGCCTAGACTGCTTTGTTTTTTGTGGGCGGGCTTTCCGCACCGACCAGGTAGGCCAGGTGTGTGTTTCTCATGATGAAAAATAAAGGCAATAATTTTTTGAAGTCGCGAGTGCTTGGAGATTATTGGAAGCTAGTCGAGCTGACCTCGCCTTCTGTACCCACGGCTGTACCCAAAGAACAGCCGAGACAATGACACTACATGTGAAAATAAAGTGACAGCTGCTCTAACTTGATCAAGTAGCCTAAGGTCAATATTTTTACAGTTGTGAATGATGATGCTGTATTATTCTACTTGTTAAACATGAAGGCTATTGCACCCAGATTACCCGCGCGCAAAAGTAAAGCTGCGTGCGTGTGTCCTTGATTAATGCACGTGCACGTCAATGAGCAGGGCCTCGCACCCCCCAGCCCCCTCCCCCCACACACATACACACACACACCTGCCACGGACCTGTCTATAGCCTATCATAACGTCTATAATCCACGAGCCGAGACCGCAGGGAGGACCACAGCACAGCTGGCCGCCCCAATGGCTTTTTTTCCATGGGAAATTATGAATTTTACCTAGCAATGGCGAGACCACAGGTCTGTTTTTATAATATTGTTAGCGAGAAATATGCATTAGGCTATGATCGCCCGATCAGCGTTGGGTCAATCAACTCTGAGCGTGTTCACTCTGGGTTGAGCGCGTGCGTAAAAGCCATAGTCAATGGATCGCTGATAACATGTTTCACCATGGAAACAAGAGAAACAAATGCTTGATCCTAAAACACTCCTGTTAATAAAACAAATAATGATATATGCCTATACAACTAGGTGTATTAATCTGAATGTAGAGCATGTTCACGATGTGTAAGGTGGCCGCCATATGAACGACAAGAGGGCTGAGAACAAGGCTACTGATCAGATAAATGATCGATCAAACGTAAAATCATCAGGAAATGATAAAAACATCCCGATGGAGATTTCTATGGAGTGATTTTGCTTTAAACTGTACAGGGACGCGTTGTGACAGACAGTGTCTCTTTCTTCAGTCGGAGCTGCAGCGTAAAGTGAAACAAACTCAGAGTAGGTCTAACCATCTATCCAGCAGGTTATAGTCACTGCGTATGTTGCGGCTTTGGCGAGGTGTCCACCCCTGTTGCTATGGACGCTATTAAAGCTAAACGTGACGTTTTAAAAAAATAATAATAATCAGGAAAAAATCATATTCACATGAAAAAATGAACAATGTTCCGACCTTTTATTATATGTCCAACCACGCATTTTATTTAGAGGTTGATTATAGCCTATTTAGGCTTATTATGTGCTGCTTTCTGAGTTCCCTACTTTCTTATTGCAAGCATTGATCACAATCGGAAGATAAATGTATCAGTTTTCGATCCTTTTATAAAGGTTACTTTTACGCTGGAAATACAGAAGTAGGAAGCTCAGTGGCACAACTGACGGAGCGCTGTAACCAATCAGGAGAAGTCCGCCCACAGACGGAAAAGCCAATGAGGCTCGTTTATTTGTTTTACCAGAATTGTCAGAATTGAATGTAGGAAATAAAACCTCTCCGTTCACCCATTTCCTTGTTCTGTCATATTCGTTTTTCGTTTTGTACCAATAAACAAGAAAGGAAAATTCGGATGGAATTTTCGTTTCTGCATTCCAGCTGGAAAACGGTAAAACGAAATTACGAGCGGTATATTCCTTTCTGTCACTTTGGACTCAGCCCTTAATACAAAATAACACTTTATACACGGACCTCGGTAATCCGTGTACCTTCCGTTCAATCCATATCCGTTTGGAAATCAAAACACGAAAAACGAAAAAAACTGTTTGATTTCATTTTTTAATTATTTGTTTCATTTAAAAAAATAAAAAACGTACTGTTTTATTCAAAATATGCCTGTAAAACATGAATTGATTGCCATTTCTTATTTTTTATTTTCCATGTCGCCCTTTACATACGAAAATGGGAAGGGAGACAAACAGAAAATGTAAGAAATGTGCATTTTCATTTTTGAAGTTCCAAATAATAATTTATATTAGTCAGCGGGTTAAACTGTGTCCCGCTGCCACAATGCCACGAGCTATGCGCGGCCAGCGCCGTGATGGCTCTGACCCATAGACTGTTTTCTGACCGTGGCTATCTCCGTCTTTTAAGTAGGCTAAAGCCTCTTGTTGGTAGTGGAAACGCATGGCAGATCTAGTAGGGTAACCCTGCCGAACCGAACTGTGCTGCTCAGAGGAAACGAGGCATGATCGAAACAGCGACAGACATACAGCTGTTGATCCAGATCGAAACGAGACAAACCACCAAATGTTTAATCTTTATTGAGAGGGGAAACACATTTTGGCTGGCTGCCATCAAGAGCCTTATTTTACAAAAAGCTCAATTCAGACAGCCTAGCCTAAACGTGGACAAAATATAGCCTAGACAAGTTTCTTCTTTCCTCGACACACACACACACGCGCGCGCGCGCCCTTAAACTGGGTGATTGCCCACTTTGACTCGACAAGTGAAGTGAAGACAGGGAAAAAAGAGAGACAGAGGATGATCGCCTCAGACGCAATGTTCACTCGTGGACCTAACCAATAAAAATGCTTTCATATGCAGCTGTCTGCACTGGGACTCATGCCTCAGCTGATCACGAGTATCAATAACATTATCAATAATGTAGGATGTGTCCCTCAGTTCCCAGTGCGATGCTGACGTCCGCACGTAATCAGTGATTAATGAATGAAGAGTAAAACAAACATTTATCAGATGATTATGAGACCCAAGGCAATTGCCTACCTTTGCGCAATGGTTAAGTTCGGGGCGCGCGCACACACACACGCACATGCGTGCGCACGCACTTCTTTCACTTAATTGAAACATGTATTTTTCAAAATCAACATTTAGGCCATTATTCTCATATTTGATATCCTGGTCATGAATTGTGATTAAAAATGGATAAAAACGTGTTTTAGTAAAATATATGATGTAAATGAGAGGATGATTATCAAAAAAACAGGTCACTTTTCGTTTTTCGTGTTTTGATTTCCAAACGGATATGGATTGAACGGAAGGTACACGGATTCTCGGTACTATAGTATAATTCCTTTTTTCATTGATATCAAAATTGAAAAAACGGTAAACTTCTGTTGGTTTCAAACCAATAACGGACTGAATTGGTTTTTTGTCTGAATCGAAAAACAAACAGAACTGCCCAAAGTGCTCCGTTTTTCGTTTTTGCTGATACCTTTGAGCCATTTTCGATTTGAATTGAAGAAGGAAATGACTGCCAGCTGATCCCTTTTTTGATTTTGTGCTCTAAACGAAAAACGAAGTCACATGGTATCAAACAGGAAGGAGGTCCTGTGTCATGGCCGCCGTCAAATTGTGTCCTTCAAAATAAAACTATGCTGCTAACTGATCAAATAAAATATAACTAAAAATACATACATATATATATATATATATATATATATATATATATATATATATATATATATAAATATTTTGATATAGATAGGCTTCTGTTATAAAAAGTCATGAAATGTTATTTTGTTGGCTATAGCCTATTCATTTTAATTGTAAAAGAAAAAAAGAGAGAGGAGAGGACACTTTTTTATTATTATTATTATAGGCCTAGCCTTCATCTTACGTTTTTGCATATAGGCTATTTGTTGACCCTGACACACAGAAAAGTTTTCAATTGAACACACACACACAAACACAATTATGCCTAAACATTTATTTTCGATACAATAGGCTACTTGAACAAACTGGTAGAAGCAAAGCTCTGGTAATAAGCAATTATTAGGTCACTGCATATGAGGTCACTTAGGACAGCCAAGTCCGACCAAACCCAGCACTGTGTGAATCTTGAGGTATGGCTTTTAGCCTGAAGCACAGGGAAATTTTCTCACAATCTCTGGTCAGATAAACTTCATGCCGTTTCATAGTTCATATAAGATCTAGCCAGTTCCGTGATAGTCATATTACTATTTTTGTTTATGCCATCTGAGCCCAATTTGAACATCTACACACACACGTCGATGTGCCAATGTTATTAGGCTGACAAACCTATGCTTATAGCCTAACGAGAATTAAAATATAGCCTACTGTATTTCTATTGTCATTTTTCATGCAGTTGAAAGTCCTTTGTGTATAGTATAGTGATAATAAGAGTTGAAAAGGCTATTCCGTTATTAATTCCCCTTCTAGTTCACCACTTAAACAGGTAACGTCAAGAATGAACGGGACAAAAGGTTGATGGCTCCAAAAACATAAACATTTCATCTAATAATTTGTAAATAATCCCATGTCAAAGGACAATACAATTACCTAGATAATCATCTCGTTTCTGAGTATTCAGCATGTATCCACAAATAGGCTATTGCTTTTAAATCACACACGTGTTGGTCTAGTATGGTACTAAATCCAACCAATTTGGTTGGATTTATCAATTTGAATTTGTGAATAAATACAGACTAGCAAAAAAAGAGACATTACGAGCCGGTTTCACAGACATGGATTAAGCCTAGTTCTGGACTAAATTGTACTTTCAATGGACAATCTCCATTCAAAACTCCATTTAGTCCAGGGCTAGGCTTAATCCATGTCTGTGAAACCGGCCCTACAACTTGGAAGTTTTGTTCTTTCACATTTCTTATGTGATATTATCAGTACCTGTATACCTCTACAATTCTAATTAGATTATCGGGTTTAATTGTGGATTTTGTGTGCCTATTCCCAGGCAGTTCTGCTAAAGATCTTACCTTATGTGATGTGTCCAGAAGAACCGCGTATTTACAAAGCTTCATATTCATCATTTCAATGATAAATTAACATCAACCAAAGTTTCACACCATATACCATTTTATGCAGTTTGGAATGTCTATATTTTTAACACATATTGCATAAATAATTAGGTCTTTGTGCTTCAAAAGCAAGACTAATACATGTCATTTCAATACAAACATTTAATGTATTCTTAAATTTTTGAATGACAATTATCACATCAACACACGATCAGTTGAAATGCAAAGTAAGAGCTTTACCCCACCAAGAAATCAGAAATTTGGGGCTTTTTAAAATATTTTTTTTGGATTGTGCTATAATTTACTGTATATATGGTCAAAATGGAAAATACAAATTAACAAATTCAAAACTAGAATGCACTCACAATAGCATACCTCCAAGTATAGCTGTGTAATCCCTTAGATATTGTATTAAGAGAAAACGTTCAATTTTGTATCTGGCTTTAGATTAAAAATACCCACAATCCTCAGGTGTTTGCCAGAACAAGACTTTATAAAACAAAACTAGTAACTTATCCTTGTGTGGCCCAATTTTCGTCAAAATCTATCTGAGCTTTTTGATATGTCTCACAAATAAACATGACATAGTATGTCACCTCTTTGACTGTAATCAATATGATTACAGTGGCTTGCGAAAGTATTCATACCCCTTGAGATGTTCTACATGTTGTCACGTTACGATCACACGTACATTTATTTTATTGGGATTGCATGTGATGGACCAACACACAGTTAGCCTGGTGCTACCAGACCATCGTACTTCATTTCATTTGTACAGAAGGTCTGGCAGTGCTGTAATTGGCAAACGTTCATTCATGGAGGCGGGTGTCTGTTAAAGTTTAAAACTATTGGATCTGCCCAGTGCCACTCTGGATTAGCCAACCAATCGCATAACGTTTGGTCGTCATGTGTGTCATGAGCCGGCTTCTGGCAACTGAAACTGGAGCGCGACTTCGACGTCATCGTTCTCAGCCACTCGCTCTGTTCGCTGATTGGACCGGCTGTCGAATCTCCGGCAAAACTGGGAAATGGGCTGTACACCCAGACTGACTACTGAAGGGAAAATAAAATTTGGCCGGAAGTAGGCGGGCGGGCGGAGCCAGGCTAACACACAGTGGCGCATAATTGGGAAGTGGAATGAAAATAAAACACGTTTTTCAATTTTTTTTATGAATACAAATCTGAAAAATGTGACGTGCATAAGTATTCAGCCCCCTGAGTCAATGCTTTGTAGATCCACCTATCGCTGCAATTACAGCTCCAAGTCTATTGGGTTATGTCTTTACCACCTTTGCAAATCTACAGACTGACATTTTTTGCCCATTCTTCTTTGAAAAATAGCTCAACGTCAGATTCAGCATCACAATTATGCTCCTCTTTGTGTTGGTCTATCACATAAAATCCCAATAAAATAAATGTACGTATGTGGTTGTTACGTGACAAAATGTGGAAAAGTTTAAGGGGTATGAATACTTTTGCAAGCCACTGTATGAATTGAGAACTGATCTGACTTTGTCTAGACTTAATAATCACAACCACAATCTGAAAACTGGAAACCAATTAGTGTGTGTGAGTCAGACTAATAATGTGCTGTGTGAAGCTGTGACAGCCAAGCGAGTTCCAGGAGAGTTCCAGGCTGGTCCATCTGTAGAGATCTTCTCACAGGATGTGGAAGGGCAGCAAGTGCAGTGGAGATGGAGAACCAGCTCTGCTCTCTCATGGGATCTTCTGGCATGTCCCTCCCTCAGAGAGTCCACCAGGGCCATTGCATATGCTAAGGGATGGAAACAAATTTTAGATTCAATTTAGTGATATTATAGTATACCCATGATAGGTAATATTTAAGGATTGACCAAAGCTGCTCACTGTACAATGGATTGACATTTGTATAACCTAACTTACTGTGTGTGGAAACATAAACACAGTTCACATTAATGATCGCTCTCTTGTTAGCGTATACGGGCCCGTCATATGCTGTATATACCACCTCGGCGCTACTGGCCTATATGAAACACTCTTAAGGTGCGAACACACCAAACGCGTTGGGTGCGGTGGCCAAAGCGCCCAACGCACCTGATCTGGCGCTTGGTCATTTTGTGTCAAAAAATGGTTCAACGCGCCCAACGCTACGCAGCTAGTCTCCCCCGATATATTTATTCCCCTAGCAAGGCAGCACCATACCAAACACATTTACAGCAGCATTGTGCACAGGGCAGTAGAAAATAAAGGCAAGTAGCCTACATTACCCTACTGTGACGGGACCGTGGCTGGCGTAGATATAGGCATAAACACCGGTGCTTCGCTGTACTCGTTGTGAAAGTTCCCCGGACTTAGCCGTTATGTTTGGGTTCATTATGGAGGTGGTGGCCGCACACAACCGGGTGAGTTAACTAACGCTATCCGACTGGTGCTAACTTGGTTTATCGGCTAAAGCACAGGCGCTATATTCACTGAATTAACCAGGAAGCCCATTCTCCTGGCTCACTTTCCCCACGTCTTCTAACCCAACCCGAGCGGCTTCATATCACCAGCCAGCCGCATTTCCTACTCGGTGTTTCTCAGCCTCTGTGTTGTCCTCACACCCATGCTCCCACCGTGCCGATGTCCGAGACGTCGGGTCAAGCTCACCGCTGATTGGCCAACGCGGCTAAACGTCACGCGCTGGAGCGTTGAAAGTTAAATTTTTTCATCTCGGGCGATGGTGCGGTGACGCTTTGGTGGTGCGTTGACGCTTTGGTAACGCGGCTGCCGCTATGCAAAAATAGGATTTTTCAACGCCACCCATGCTAGGCACTTACATGTTCAATACAATACATGTTCACTTTACAATTACAGGGCCCACGGGTAAGTATTAGCATTTAACCTCAGCTATATGAAAATACTGTCTCTTAAATTAACTGTATAATTACTTCTTTAAACACAAGAAAAGATAAGCATAATGCATCAACTCAAATGACATAGAGCATCAAAATAACATTAGCACCATATTACTCCAAACTCAATAACTGTATAACCCGGTCTTTATTACTCATTTTATTCACTGTATATCATTGCTGCTTTACTGTTGTTAAACCTTTATGAATTATACCTATGCACTGCCTTAACCAAATATATCTTTAACCCATAGTCAGCACCAGACCTGTATTATTCTCACAATACTCTCAAAGAAACTAAAGCAAAAGCATTTAATTAAACATGGGCTCTAGTACAATTCTCAAAACACCTCTACTGCTCCTAAAGGTGCGAACACACTAGGCATTTTACACGCGTAAGATTTACGTGCGTAACGCAGCTAAAATGTTGCTTGATCATTTTGTGTCAAAAATGGTTATACGCGCGTAACGTGCCTAGTCTCCCTCCCGATATTGTATTTCCCTTATCAACCATGGCTGATCAGACCCGACACAACAGCGTGCATGTCCGCACAAAAACAACAACAACACGGCCAACAACTGTGCCAAAAGACAAACTGAACAGCACAAATAGCCTAGCATTAAAACAGCATTGCATATTCACGGCAGCTACATAACAAACACAGTTACAGCAGCATCGGTGCACGGCGGCACAACATAAAGGCAAGTAGCCAAAATTACCCTACCTGGCTGTGACAGGGGACCGTGACAGGGGACCGTGGCTGGCGTAGATCAACACCGGTGCTTTGCTCTACTTGTCGTGAAAGTCCCGCGGACAGTCGTCATGTTTGGGTTCATAATATGAGGCGCTAGCCGCCCGCACAAAACAGGGTGAGTTAACTAATGCTATACGGCGCTAACTTTGTTTATCGGCTAAAGCACAGCCGCACATATTCACTGAATTAACCAGGAAGTCCATTCTCCTGGTTTACTTTCCCCACGTCTTCTAACCCCGAGCGGCTTCATACAGCACCGGCCGCCCGCAATACATTTTTCTCCTCGGTGTCTCTCATCAGCCTCTGTGTACAGTACACTGTTCTCTGACCCTGCCAATGTATGTGACGTCGGGTCAAGCTCAACGCTGATTGGCCAACGCGGCTAATCGTCTCGCGTAGGAGCAACAAAAGTTAAATTTTTTTAACTCCTCGCGTAGCATATACGCGCGTAATATATACGCGCGTAAAATGTTGCTTTAGCGCGAGTGAAAATGTTGCTTTAGCGCGAGTGACGCATTTACGCGCGTAAACCAATGGTTCCCTATGGAAAAGGGGCGGATTTCATACGCGTCTGTACGCGTGTAAAGTGCCTAGTGTGTTCGCACCTAACTGTCGTGACGGGGAGGGATGCGTCAATGGCATGCTATCAGGGATTAGCTCGGCTATTCATCAATACAAACGGCTTATTCCGTCCCCCGACACATTTAACCGGTTCATCACGCTTCAGAACAGTCAGTCATCCCTCCCATGCTACAAACATACATAGATAGGAATAGTTATTACACTCGTCTTGGCCCCACACAGGACGTGACTAGCTTAATAATTAGCCGTGTCACTGCTATCGGCGCCCGCGATCGTAAATAATGGCGAATACACATACATCACACGGGGTCAAATTCAATGTTTACTATTAATGCCACAAGTACAAGTCTAAGCTCTAATACACTAATCAGGGTATCATATCTAACCAGCTTACCTGTGGATGGAAACATAAACACAGTGCATATTAATGATCGCTCTCTTGTTGGCATTGGCTTGGCTCGTTGGCTTGCCTCGTCCATGGGCTCGTCATCTTTCTTTATAGGTCCATGCTCGTCATGAACTGAGTAACTGACTACCTCGCGGGCCGGGCGCGATCCAGCCAAGTGTAATGCCTAGAGCGCCCTCTGCTGGTGAAGACGAAGGCTCCAGCTCCAGCCAAGGCTCCGGATCAGCTCCGCTGCACTGCAAACTGTGACCCATCAGAATGTGTGACCCTAGAGGGCGCTGTTCTCTTATTTATCAACTGATTTCAATAGATCAAATGTTTCAACCATAGATAGTATATAAGTTTATATAGGCCTATAAGGTTTCATTCTGGTCTCACAGTGAAGTGTTTACTAATATGGTGGCCCACAGCTCAATTAATAATAGTTTCACAAAAACAGCCCTGCAATCATGAGATTATCAAGTATTTTTCTTAGCCTACAATTTAAATTAATGTGCTGTGGGTCAACGTAGTTAGAACACATTTCACTGTAAGACTGGGTTGATTATTCACCTTAAAAAAAATAACAATCCTACCAACCAGACTCAAGCTGTCTAGTAGGCCTAGACCATCATATTCTGTACCATGAATACCACACTGTCACTGAGTTGAGTTGAGTTGTGGACTTAATAGTAAAGGACAATTCACAACCCACTTTTCTTTCTGCTCATTCTTGTTACCAGAGCTTTGCTTCTACCAGTAGGCCTGTATGTGTTCAATAATTGTATTGTATGGAAATGTTAACACAAATGAAGATATTAGGCCTATTTGTGTGTGTGTTCAATGAAATAATTTTCCGTCTGTTTGGGTCAACAAATATAGTTAAAGAGAGGTGAGCAGAGAGGTGAGCAGCATCAATAAAAAAAAATCCTCTCATGACTGTTTATCTGTTTGATTCCTAAGTCTTTTTTTTCTTTTACATTACACAATGGGTTAGCAATTGGTTATACTGCATCATATAGCCAACAATAAATAACTATTTGACAGCAGCCTATCTATATATTAAACTGTAAATAAAGCTCTGTATTCTTCATTATTTAAAAAAAAAACGTTTTCCACACATCAGATAGCAATGCTCTTATTTTGAAGGACACAATTTGACGGCGGCCATGACACAGGACCTCCTTCCTGTTTGACACCACGTGACTTTGTTTTTCGTTTAGAGCACAAAATCAAAAAAGGAATCAGCTGGCAGTCATTTCCTTCTTCAATTCAAATCGAAAATGGCTCAAAGGTATCAGCAAAAACGAAAAACGGAGCACTTTGGAATCCGTGTACCTTCCGTTCAATCCATATCCGTTTGGAAATCAAAACAGGAAAAACGAAAAGTGACCTGTTTTTTTAATAATCATCCTCTCATCTACATTATGTATTTTACTAAAACACGTTTTTATCAATTTTTAATCACATTTCATGACCAGGATATCAAATATGAGAATAATGGCCTAAATGTTGATTTTGAAAAATACATGTTTCAATTTAGTGAAAGAAGCGCTCAGAGGCGAACTTAACCATTGCGCAAAGGTAGGTAATTGCCTTGGGTCTCATAGCCTAATCATCTAATAAATGTTTGTTTTACTCTTCATTCATTAGGCCTAATCACCGATTACGTGCGGATACGTCAGCATCGCACTGGGAACTGAGGGACACACCCTACATTATTGATAATGTTATTGATACTCGTGATCAGCTGAGGCATGAGCCCCAGTGCAGACAGCTGCATATGAAAGCATTTTTATTGGTTAGGTCCACGAGAGAAAATTGCGTCTGAGACGATCGTCGTCTCTGTCTCTCTTTTTTCCCTGTCTTCACTTCACTTGCCGAGTCACAGTGTGTGTGTGTGTGTGTGTGTGTTTGTGTGTGTCGAGGAAAGAAGAAACTTGTCGAGGCTATATTTTGTCCACGTTTAGGCTATAGGCTATCTGAATTGAGCTTTTTGTAAAATAAGGCTCTTGATGGTAGCCTATGAGACAATGACATAGCAGCCTTTGGCAGCCAGCCAAAATATGTTTCCCCTCTCAATAAAGATTAAACATTTGGTGGTTTGTCCCGTTTTGATCTGGATCAATAGCTGTATGTCTGTCGCTGTTTAGATCATGCCTCGTTTCCTCTGAGCAGCACAGTTCGGTTCGGCACGGTTCGGCATGGGTTATCCTACTAGATCTGCCATGCGTTTCCACTACCGACAAGAGGCTTTAGCCTACTTAAAAGACGGAGATAGCCACGGTCAGAAAACAGTCTATGGGTCCGAGCCATCATGGCTCTGGCCGTGCATAGCTCGTGGCATTGTGGCAGCGGGACACAGTTTAACCCGCTGATTAATATAAATTATTATTTGGAACTTCAAAAATGAAAATGCACATTTTTTACATTTTCTGTTTGTCTCCTTTCCCATTATCGTATGTAAAGGGCGACATGGAAAATAAACAATAAGAAATGGCAATCAATTCATGTTCAACAGGCATATTTTGAATAAAACAGTCCGTTTTTTATTTTTTTTAAATGAAACAAATAATTAAAAAATGAAATCAAACAGTTTTTTTCGTTTTTCGTGTTTTGATTTCCAAACGGATATGGATTGAACGGAAGGTACACAATCCGTGTACCTTCCGTTCAATCCATATCCGTTTGGAAATCAAAACAGGAAAAACGAAAAGTGACCTGTTTTTTTAATAATCATCCTCTCATCTACATTATGTATTTTACTAAAACACGTTTTTATCAATTTTTAATCACATTTCATGACCAGGATATCAAATATGAGAATAATGGCCTAAATGTTGATTTTGAAAAATACATGTTTCAATTTAGTGAAAGAAGCGCTCAGAGGCGAACTTAACCATTGCGCAAAGGTAGGTAATTGCCTTGGGTCTCATAGCCTAATCATCTAATAAATGTTTGTTTTACTCTTCATTCATTAGGCCTAATCACCGATTACGTGCGGATACGTCAGCATCGCACTGGGAACTGAGGGACACACCCTACATTATTGATAATGTTATTGATACTCGTGATCAGCTGAGGCATGAGCCCCAGTGCAGACAGCTGCATATGAAAGCATTTGTATTGGTTAGGTCCACGAGAGAAAATTGCGTCTGAGACGATCGTCGTCTCTGTCTCTCTTTTTTCCCTGTCTTCACTTCACTTGCCGAGTCAAAGTGTGTGTGTGTGTGTGTGTGTGTGTGTGTGTGTGTGTGTGTGTGTGTGTCGAGGAAAGAAGAAACTTGTCGAGGCTATATTTTGTACACGTTTAGGCTATAGGCTATCTGAATTGAGCTTTTTGTAAAATAAGGCTCTTGATGGTAGCCTATGAGACAATGACATAGCAGCCTTTGGCAGCCAGCCAAAATATGTTTCCCCTCTCAATAAAGATTAAACATTTGGTGGTTTGTCCCGTTTTGATCTGGATCAATAGCTGTATGTCTGTCGCTGTTTAGATCATGCCTCGTTTCCTCAGAGCAGCACAGTTCGGTTCGGCACGGTTCGGCATGGGTTATCCTACTAGATCTGCCATGCGTTTCCACTACCGACAAGAGGCTTTAGCCTACTTAAAAGACGGAGATAGCCACGGTCAGAAAACAGTCTATGGGTCCGAGCCATCATGGCTCTGGCCGCGCATAGCTCGTGGCATTGTGGCAGCGGGACACAGTTTAACCCGCTGATTAATATAAATTATTATTTGGAACTTCAAAAATGAAAATGCACATTTTTTACATTTTCTGTTTGTCTCCTTATGTATGTAAAGGGCGACATGGAAAATAAACAATAAGAAATGGCAATCAATTCATGTTTTACAGGCATATTTTGAATAAAACAGTCCGTTTTTTATTTTTTTTAAATGAAACAAATAATTAAAAAATGAAATCAAACAGTTTTTTTCGTTTTTCGTGTTTTGATTTCCAAACGGATATGGATTGAACGGAAGGTACACGGATTGTACACGGATTCTTTGGGCAGTTCTGTTTGTTTTTCGATTCAGACAAAAAAAACAATTCAGTCCGTTATTGGTTTGAAACCAACAGAAGTTTTCCGTTTTTTCAATTTTGATATCAATGAAAAAAGGAATTATACTATAGTACCGAGACGACACATTAATCCGTGTACCTTCCGTTCAATCCATATCCGTTTGGAAATCAAAACACGAAAAACTAAAAGTGACCTGTTTTTTTAATAATCATCCTCTCATCTACATTATATATTATACTTAAACACGTTTTTATCCATTTTTAATCACAATTCATGACCAGGATATCAAATATGAGAATAATGGCCTAAATGTTGATTTTGAAAAATACATGTTTCAATTTAGCTCGCGCACCCAGAGGCGAACTTAACCATTGCGCAAAGGTAGGCAATTGCCTTGGGTCTCATAGCCTAATCATCTAATAAATGTTTGTTTTACTCTTCATTCATTAATCACCGATTACCATAGACGGATTATGAGATAATGGGCCCCTGGGCACAAACTCTTAAAGGGCCCCCCACTCGTCCCTTATCCAGTCAGGTACACTGACTTTTCCACACAGATACATACAATTAATGGAAAAAACATATTAAGGAAGTCAGTGTTTCCCACAGGATTTTGGGATACTGTGGGAGGGACCCTGTACCTTGTTGGGGGATCCGGGGGCGCCCCCGGATTTTTTTTTATACCTTTTTAAAGTAAAATACATCAAACTGATGCACTTTGAGAGGAACTTTTAGAGGCTATATCAAATCCTGAGATGCAGAAGGAACATTATTTTTCAAATTTTTCTTAAACAGGCAGCACTTTACTTTGCAACTGTAAAAACAGTACAATAGATTGGTCTGCAGACCCATGTTCTATGATGGAGGAGCCCATTTCAAAAGATAAAGGGTGGATAGCTACTTTTTATGAACAATTTATAATTCACACATAGAAGGCTTATTTCTGTATGTGTGAGGGGGCCTTCAAGGCCCTTCACACATACAGAATACTAGTTGAGGGGCCCATGATGATTTCTATCTTGTTCAATTTTAATGAGTATCCTTATATTTAGGCTATTCCTTTTTGGACCCTGTTATTAACATGAGTGACTGAGCTCTTTGACTATGCAACATGAAAAGTTACTATCAGTATCTCTGGCTAAGGGCCCCCCGAGCCCTTGGGCCCCTGGGCCTGTGCCCGGTGTGCCCGTGCAGTAATCCACCCCTGCCGATTACGTGCGGACGTCAGCATCGCACTGGGAACTGAGGGACACATCCTACATTATTGATAATGTTATTGATACTCGTGATCAGCTGAGGCATGAGCCCCAGTGCAGACAGCTGCATATGAAAACATTTTTATTGGTTAGGTCCACGAGAGCAAATTGCGTCTGAGACGATCGTCGTCTCTGTCTCTTTTTTCTTCACTTCACTTGCCGAGTCAAAGTGTGTGTGTGTGTGTGTGTGTGTGTGTGTGTGTGTGTGTGTGTGTGTGTGTGTCGAGGCTCTTGATGGTAGCCTATTGGCGCTTTTCCACCGCATGGTATAAGCTCGACTCGACTCGACTCGACTCGCATTTTTGGCTTTTCCACCGCAATTTCATGGTACCTGGTACCACGTAGCGGCTGCTTTTTTGGTATCGCCTCGCTCTAGGGTCCAAGCGAGCTGAGCCGATGCTAAAAGGTGACGTCGGCAGACGGCCGGCCACTGATTGGCCAGAGACTATTGTCTGGCCAATCAGTGGCCAGAGACTACTGGCTTCATTCTGTTGTTTATTCTCCCCAACTGTCCGGGACTTTTGAGTGTATTTACGCCGCGTGCAGCCTTCTCTGGCTCTCTTTCATTTGATTTGCATCACAGATCCGAATTTATTTTCCATATATTCGCTAAGCTCACCCAGTGTTGGTTGTTGGGGAAGTTACTTACATACGAGAGGAGACATGTAGGGCAGCTAGCAGCTAGGCTAAATAGTAGCCAGCTGGGACAGACATGATAGCGAGCGATTACATTACAAGCCTCGGACTGAACTGATTACCTCAATAAAATATTCAGGCTGAGACACGGCTTGCATTTGAAAACACGTATCCTGAAACAAGCACTAAACAGTCAACTTTATCATGCCCGTGTTTACGTGCATAGGGATGTACGTGACGCATCCCTACAGCTGACTGTGTGGCAGAGTCACACATCGGGACAACAACCATCCCTTTTAATGGCCCGTAGCAATATTCTTCTACTTCTTTTAGCAAACAGATACAAGGGGGGTATTTCTTAAACATTTTTCATCCGTGTTTTGGCGGTTGGTTCAGTTAATAGTGCAACAACTGCTCGTAATTTCTGCTTTGCTATTTGCTCCGGAGTAGGCTTTCAGCCCCTTACGACGACCCCGCCCACGTTCAGCAGGTACTATTTGCGGTGGAAAACGACCCGTGCTGCTACCAAACCAAGTTGAGTCGAGTCGAGTTGAGTCGAGTCGAGCTACATGTGCGGTGGAAAAGCGCCATAAGACAGACAATGACATAGCAGCCTTTGGCAGCCAGCCAAAATATGTTTCCCCTCTCAATAAAGATTAAACATTTGGTGGTTTGTCCCGTTTTGATCTGGATCAACAGCTGTATGTCTGTCACTGTTTAGATCATGCCTCGTTTCCTCTGAGCAGCACAGTTCGGTTCGGCACGGTTCGGCAGGGTTATCCTACTAGATCTGCCATGCGTTTCCACTACCGACAAGAGGCTTTAGCCTACTTAAAAGACGGAGATAGCCACGGTCAGAAAACAGTCTATGGGTCCGAGCCATCCATGCTCTGGCCGCGCATAGCTCGTGGCATTGTGGCAGCGGGACACAGTTTAACCCGCTGATTAATATAGGCTAAATTATTATTTGGAACTTCAAAAATGAAAATGCACATTTTCTACATTTTCTGTTTGTCTCCTTTCCCATTTTCGTATGTAAAGGGCGACATGGAAAATAAGAAATGACAATCAATTCATGTTCAACAGGCATATTTTGAATAAAACAGTGTGTTCTTTATTTTTTTAAATGAAACAAATAATTAAAAAATGAAATCAAACAGTTTTTTTCGTTTTTCGTGTTTTGATTTCCAAACGGATATGGATTGAACGGAAGGTACACGGATTCACATTGGGCAGTTCTGTTTGTTTTTCGATTCAGACAAAAAAAACAATTCAGTCCGTTATTGGCTTGAAACCAACAGAAGTTTTCCGTTTTTTCAATTTTGATTTCAATGAAAAAATGAATTATACTATAGTACCCAGACCCTTAGCTCTCATTCCCTCTCAGCCAATCACTGTGGGCATAGAAGGTATGAACATGACATCATCCATAGCAACAGGGTCAACACCGCCCTCTAGTCTTGGCTAAGGAGTTCCTCCCATTCCTTAGTAAAAGTTGGTCTTATCAGCTTTGTGAATAGGTTTTAAGAAATTACTCCTTACTAAGAACTTTTAGTGCTCCTTAGGAGTACTCTTAGCGCTAAGATAAAATGTTTTGTGAATACGGCCCCTGATGAAACAGAGGCTTCACAAGAGCCATATGCTCAATAGAAAGCATCTAATTAGCTGGTAAATGAGACAAGCGTTGACCTCCCTCGTAGGGGTAGATAATCCCTGTTGAGGCAGTTTGAAGAATTATTGATCGTTAAAGAGCAACGTGCAGGTTAGAGACCCCAGTTAAACAGCATATAGGAAAAAAATTTAACTACTTGACTTAAAAAAAAATATTTAAAAATATACATCACAGTGGCCTCTGGAGCTATTTTTGTGCGAGAATTGTTCATCCGCATCTAAAAAAAAGGTACAAGGCCGTGACATCACGGGAGGGACTGCGGTCCATTCGAACAATAGAAATGAATGCGTTTTAGTGATATTTTGGACACTTGTAAAAATATATTCATGTGGATATGACGGGACACACACTTACAATTGTGATCCGTATATGTCTAAGAGACCAGGACAAGTCAAGGATCAGAAAATAAAACTAAATAATAACAGAAATATGGACGGGAGTGATGGCATGTTTACAGGCTGACAGTGACTTACGAGCGTTAGCTAAGGATATGCTGTGTCCACGTCGCAGCCAGACTACCACACGCCTACACTGTGATCACGTTGTAAATGGTTGCTATTGTTTCAGCAGTAAGTGAACTAGTGTTGTGTAGGTTATCTAACACTGACAGGAGTAGCCTATTGATACATGTTATGAAACTATAGTCTCGGACTAATTGTAACTCCACATGCTGCTGCTCTAACGTTACCGCACGGGAGAGAGAGCGGGCGGGCGAGCGAGAGAAAGAGAGCGAGTGATTTATCAGATTTTTTCTACAATAGGAATAAAAGCATTGAGGATCAAATTAAAGTAAATACAGCATACAGTAAATTGATTATGACTATGGATTATGACTTGTTAGCTAGTGGTTATGCTGCCAGCAATACATTATAACCACACGTTGCTTCTCTCACCATTGAAATTAGTATGCCGACTAACTTTGGAAGTTTAAAAACATTAGCAAACAAGACTTACAGATCATAGTTTCTGTGGGATGAATTTCTGACGGCTCCGTGTCCGGTGACTTGTCATTTTCTGCTACCCGTCAGATTTTGCTCCCTAGTGGTTCTGCGCATGCGCATTCCGAAAATAATAATCCTGCGTGAGCAGCCATCACATTCTGCTACCTTTTTGGCTGATGGCGAGTATTTTCTTTAAAACATGTTTTTAACTGCGTAATGCTACACATATGTTTAAATTGTGCCTTTTGACCTGTGAGCATGTACAAATGTGCATGTAGCCACTGGCTTTGCTGCTGAATATAGAAATAAAATGATAGGCTTTTCTATGTGATAACTTTACCTGACTCGGAAAAGTTTTCGCCGGTGGTGGGGGATGGGGGTGTACATGGGTAGTGGTGTAAAATAACGTGATTCTGTAGTGAGAGAATTATTTGATAGAGACAATTGATCTCACATTATACCCTACTAAATCTATAATAACGTTATAAAGGAGCATCAAAATATGCTCCCCAAGCTTTCAGTGTAGGCTACATGGGGTGAGTGGTGTAAGTAACGTGATTCTGTAGTGGGAGCATTATTTGATAGAGACAATTGGTCTCACTAAGCCTACTGTACCCCTGAAATCTTCAATAAATATGTTATAAATCAGCATCAAAATGCTCCCAATATTCCTACAGTGTGGATGAGTGGTGTAAAATTACTTGATTATGTAGGCCTACTTGGAGCATCGTTTGATAGAGAGTAAGGTAGCATTTTCTGATAGGGTAGCATGATTTGATATAGGCTATTAAACACTAACAGCATCAAAATATGCTCCCCATATTCCTACACTGTAGGCTACACTGTGTGTGGTGGTGTAAAATAACGTGATTCTGTAGTGGGTGCATCGTTTGATAGAGGTAATTGTCTATACGCTACCAATGACGTAGGGTAGCATTTTCTGATAGGTAGCAAAATCTGACAAGGGAGCAGAAAATGTCAGAACACCGGTCGGCCCTAGCTAGATCCTAGGTCTGTGTCCCACCGTGTGTCCGTGACCGTCAGTCCAGCTGCGGCTCGGGACAGAGATTGTGAAGCAGCTCAGCTGTTTATTAAACCACGCAGGTCAGGTGTTGTATGGGTATCCCCTCCTCAACTTCACCGTGTCGCATAATAAGCCTCCTGTCCTGTCTAAAATGATCACCGTGTGTTTCGTGAGGGAGGCGGCTGCGGCAGCGATGTAGTCCCGTCTCTTCACGTCTAAACACACCCGGGGACTACAGCTAGCTAGCGCGGCTTATGTACTGTTACAGACACCGTGGACTACTTTTCCTCAAAGGCTGGAGTACACAATGCTTCTCCATTATTTTAAAAATGCAATGTAAAACTACAGAACAAAATTGAACACACTAAATGACAACAGTTCAATTCACTACTACCTACTACTGTGCATTAGGTTGAAGCTGTTAGGTTCGGTCAGGTTCTCACGACTCCCTCCCGTGACGTATTCGAATGCTGTGAACTTTTTAGCAGCGTAGCTCAAAAACGCCACTTTTCTCTCAGAATTTACATATTTGTGTTTTGAAAAACATATAAAATCCTTCATACTCTTTTTGAATGGGTATGTCCAGAGTAGGTTATGAATCAATCTCGTTTTTTTTTTATCCTGCAAGTTGCTCTTTAAGGCCCATCAAGCTGAGGATGCAATCGACCAAAGTATACAGAGAGACCAAAGTAACCATTCAGACCACAAATTCTTGAGACAACAGAGAATAAGTTGAAAAAAATTAAATAAATAGAATGTCTATGTGTACATGATCACAAAAAAGAGTGAACTGACAGGACCTTGAAGGGTTCTCAAAGATACTGATATAATTAGTGGCAATAAAGACTTTGAAAACTCCTTTGACGATGCTCTCGACAGAGATTATCTCTCTCCCAAACAGTAGAGAGCAGAGCAGCAGGCCAGGATCAGGGTTCTCTTGATGCCACTGATAGTAGACTCCACATAAGCCAAACCATTGTGTGAAAAAATCCATTCAGAAACCCAACAACAACTTGAAAGAATCCATCTAAAGTTATGTGTGCTCCGTTTGATTAAGGCTTCAATTACTGTAACACCCAAAAGGAATCCCTCAAACAACATTGACTTCATTTGGAGCATATTCCAATAAAAAGATCAAAGTAAGAAATAACAGGAAATATATGAAGCTGTCTCTGTTTGGCAAGCTTTCTGATGGAGGACTGTAATGTCTGCCAAGCTGCTAAACTTGTCTGGAAGGGAATGGAAGCAGCAATTGGCTGATTCACTCAATCTCTCGTGTTCAAGTCCTAATAGACTTCATTTCAGAACAATTGATAGTTTGTCACGTCGGCTGTGCTATGGAACATGAAGCCTGGGATGTGAAGCGATAGCCAGCATATGGCAGATTTAATGAATGTGAACCATCTCGTCATCTGCCTCCCTACGGACAGTTTATGCATGCTATACCCTGCAGACCTCGTGTGTTGTTGGGATTCACAGGCACTTCCAGACCACTTCACTCTGTGGGGTTCACCTTACTGAATTAATTATGCTCTCTGTCCACCTGAGCCTGGGCCTGCTATCACTAGCCGAAGAAAACGACTAGAAATTTGATTTGTCTGTTTTGAGTTTCAGTCACTTTTATTCCGCCGAAATGCAGAAGCTTATTACTCTGCTTCCCCCAGATCAATGGGCTGTGTTCCAAACACTGTTTGTATTTTATCTCTTTCTTTTTTTCCTCTGTTCTGCCAAGGAGAGTGCTCCTTTAATGGATTTGAACACTAACCTGATGAAGAAGCATTTATTGGCTTATCAGGACAAATCATGTTTTTGAGCAGGCTCTTAGAATCAGAACTCTTGTCTGTAATAGGATAAACAAAATGGCCTCGTCTCAAGTGGGAGAGTGTGTGAATCTTCCATTGCCAATAGAAAATATATGTTCCAAAAGAGATGGGAGGGAACATTCGATTAAACTGATCGAGCCCCTGGATGTTAACCCTTTACTCACATGCAGCAAAGAAATAGTCTGTGCCCTGTGAAAAGCACAACAAGAAGAACATCATTTCAAATTGAAAAAATGAATCTCATCTGGGTAAATTCGATTAAAATAGCTGAATCGCACATGTCCAGGCTCCTACTTGGAGCCAACACATAAAAAGGATGAGGTTTTAACACTGCGCTGCCTTTGGTGTTAACTGGAGTGATCTCTCTGAATATACAAAGTGCCCAAAATAGAAAAAGTTATGAAATATTGAGATTTAATGGGGGAAATATTTTGCTCTTCCCTCTGGCGCACCAGTGTTTCTTCTGTTCTGTCCACCAAATCATTCTCCAGATTCAAAAGAGGAGAGTGGAAGTAGCGAGTAACAAAAACACAAATATCATCACTCACCATCTGACAACATGACAGCTATATTTAACAGCACAATCAAATATGCAACATCCTCTAGTTATTAAATCACCTGAGGCCTGAGGAAATGTAAGTAAAGGAGCATTGATTGGGGGGGCCAACACAGCGCTCCGTCATTATCGACTGACTTCGCTGTCAGGAAACAACCTGACAAGCTATTCACTCTGGAAACACAAAGAACAAAACTGAATAATGCAGTCATCAAAACGTTGGTCATTTGAGACTGTTTTTGGGTGATTGTCAAAGAGATATGGAGTGAAATCAGTCTCAATATTAATGAATGCACAGAGAAGGATTCACACTTGTATTTTGTGATTTATATATAAATGACTCTCTTCTCACAAATACATTTCAATGCACACACAAATGGATACCGTCATATATAAATGTAAAATAAATCCATCAATAATAAAAAGTTTCACAAACACATTTCCGATCCACACACAAATGTGTCTTGTTTTAAATAAATGTAATATAAATCCATAAATATATTAATTTAAAAAGGATTTGCAATTTTCATAAAAAATGTGTTTGGATGTTGTTACATTTATATACAAACTGTTACATTTGAATTTACAAAATGCTTTTAATTTGTGAACTTCCTTGCATTCATGTGTGAATTGGTCTGTATTTATGTGTGGATTTTTGAGACTCCCCTGACGTCGCTGGATTCACAAATGCGCTTTTTTCAACCAGGAACTACCTGTAGCCAATCGGATGTCTTCCTCGTTTTCAGCCAATCACAGGAGCACAGTCCCACAAGCGTCCGCTTATAGAGCTGTTAAGCGGAAGTGCTTTACTTCCGGGATATGGGACCTCTCGGCTTGAAAAATTACAACGGTAGTCAATGGAAAGAAATGTATTATTTTCTGGTCCCAGTCATGAAATGCCTTCGATTACACATATGTTTTGTATGGATTTAGATGGTATTTTTTCGTGCAAAGAATGGAACAATTTAGCGAGTAGAAGCTGGATACGGTCAGGTTTTGTGCAGAGCGCTTTTGTGGACTACAGCTCTTCGCTGCTCTTGACACTTGTGATATACGTCACCACCACTCACACCCGCTTAGTTCAGAAACATGGCTGTGTCTTTAATGCACTTTACCGCCTTCTTTCAATGACAAGACAAAAGTCTTCAGCGTGGCGAAAACCACAACACAAGTGGACATGTGGAGAGTTTCAATTTCTCGAGTGGGGAGATTGTTGGCGTTGTCCACGCCAGCCATTAGCATTAGCACTGTCCGTCGAGAAGTGGAGGGAATGTGTTGAGGTGACGTCACAGAGGCGACAAAACTTGTAGTTGTTCTCGTAACATTTTTTCAAAAGCCGTTAGACGAATAATCATACAACATACCGTCAAACTCTTCACATTAAAAATTATCATTTAGACCCATACAAAACATATATGTAATCCAAGGCATTTAATGACTGGGACCAGAAAATAGTAGATTACTTTCCATAGACTCCCATTCATTTTTTTTCAGCCGAGAGGTCCCATGCCCCGTAATTCCGCCACTTCCGCTTAACAGCTCTATGCCCAGAGACACAGGACGGTACGGTACATGGCACGACTGAATGAGCTCAACGTCAATGCATTATTTTTAAAACTGCTGTGGAGTTGTTGCCGCAGTGGACCATGTTTTTGGTGAATCATAAACGAGTCACCAACAATTCCAGCATTTTCAGCGTCCATTCTTCCAAAAAAGAGTTTAGTAACTTTGGCTAGAAGGCTGCAGGCTTTACAGAGCGGCTATGTCTAGCTGATGCCTGCTGGAGCTGCCTTTCTTTACTTCAGACTTCTCCGACCCCGTGCTGATTGCCGATCATGTAAGTAACTTACCAGCTTAGCTGTACATTACATTTTACTGTCTTATTAGCTTTAGTTATGCTACTACAGTGTAGTTCACTTGTGGGTGTTGCTAACATTTAGCCCTATTCCCAGTGTTTGAAGCTAACGTAGCTAACTTTGTTATCATAGTGGCCTACTACTGAATGTTTATTTTTAGCAGGTCATGCTAGCTACCTTGATGACAATCACACAAAATATGGCCACTGAATTAAAAATTATATTATACCCTAACAGAATATCTCTGTATTACAGCATTACAGACAGCCTATGCCAGAGTGAATGCTAGTGTTGAGGGCTAATGCGACATTGAGCCTGAACCTCTCATCTCAACCCGGGACACTGGAGGACAGACGATGTGACCTACACCTGCAGTAGTTAAAGAACCATGGAGAAGAAAAGGAACAGAGTTATGATGAACAATCTACTCATGCTAATGTAGTTAAAGATATCCTAAACTGCATAGAACTCTCTGTATATTCTATTTGATTGTTTCAGTTAATAAACAAGCACACTGCATTTATTCTTCTCATAAGGACTGTTTTCTTCAGTGTCATCATTGTAAATTAGGGCTGTCAAATTAACACGTTAATTTCGATTAATTAATCACAGAAAAATTAACGCGATTAAAAAAATTAACGCAGATTAATCGCACTTCTATATTGCCCTTTGACCCAGTGCAAAAGAGGTGAGGCGATAGCGGAGCTGCACCTGTAGCTTGCTGACACGGCCCGCACGGGATTAAGAGTAAAGAAAGAAGCATAGAGAGGGACGTTTTATGGGAAGCTCCGGGCATATAAGCATGAAGGTAGGAATACGTCTTATGTTATTCTCCGCAGTGTCTGTGCATTATTGATTTAGTGGGTGCCTAATTAACAATAGGTTCAAAACAGTATCTCTCAATCTTCCTCTGTCTCACTTTTGTTTGCTAGCTGCGATCGTCTCCTTCAAACGGACACCCGCCCCCTCACTCTTCCAAGCATATGCCTGTCTTTTTTCCTCCTTTGTGTGTGTGTGTGTGTGTGTGTCAATATTTTTGGCTATGAGAAGGACGGTGAATGAGTCGGCATAGGCTATGCGCACCGCACCTGTGGCAGTGCAGCGCTGTCTGTTGTGGGAGATAGACAGTCATTTAGCCTGCTTGTTTTTTTGTGTTTTTTTTCGGCGCTAGTAGTTCCTAAATTTATTTAATGTAGTAACCTGGCTGAGAGGAGGAGACAGAAGTTACGAGAGATAGAGAGAGAGAGAGAGAGAGAGAGAGAGAGAGAGAGAGATGAACGGTAGCCTATACAGTTGTTTATAAACAGGCATTTAAGTGTCATATAAGTATGTGATTAATTTAGATTAATTAATCACAGAGCCTGTAATTAATTAGATACATTTTTTAATCGCTTGACAGCCCTATTGTAAATATATTCGATTTCTTCTTAAAAGCATAAACCAGGTTTTACTCAAAGACATCTTGAAGCTCAGCCCACTGTACCAGACCTCCAACTTGGAAGTCTTCAAGGTGTTGTCCAGGAGTGTCCACTAGTTGTCTCATTTTCATACTTTGGATGCAGATCAGGTACTTATGAATACATATGCTAATCTTTAAAGTTTATGTTCAATAAATGCCCAATAAACGATTAACAAACAACATATTGTACTTGCTGGTGTTCCCGAGGAGAGTGCCAGGCGACGACAGTATTTTAAATTGTATGTTGCAGTTTGTAACATTGGTGTGCAGTAAATAATAAATGTATTATACCTCTTAAATCTCTTTATCTATATTCTGTGATGGCTTACCTTGGCTGAAGGAGCATAAACTAAATTACTTTTACTATGAAAAACATTGTTGCTGTACCAGTGCATGTCCCTGTACAATAATACTTTCTCCAGGTCAGAAACGAGGTACTTCAGGAGCCTCCAAGGTGCAGGACGCTTCATCAAGGCCTTGAACCAAATGTTTCTCAACCCTTATGCCTTAGAAGCTGCTCTACGTATATATAGGGCACATTATGGAACCCTGCCTTTGAGAGGGAAAGCAGCTTACTAGATAACTCAATATCCATCATTCTTCAATAATACTGTATCTACTATTTCAAAATGCTTCATCATTTATTACACTTCAATTATATTAAAAAAATAAATAAATAAAAAATCTTTTAAAATTCATAAATATACATGCACACATTGTTTAATGAAAATATGTGAGGCTTTATTTAAAGAGTTTGAAGTCAGTAGTCAAAACACTTTGTCCTTTCTCGTCCAGTTCTTGATAACTGCAAAACAAAAGCACAGGGACAGAAAATAGGTAAAGGTTTGCTTATGGTTAACACACACATGCCTGGCTAACTGTTGTCAAATGATCTACAGTGGGTTGCAAAAGTATTCATACCACTTGAACTTATTTTACAAGCCACACTTTTCAGTTTTTTAATTTATAATTTTTATTTGAAAAAAAATTAAACTATGTATCATTTTGATTCCACATCACAATTATAAGCAATGCTGTGTTGGTTTATTACATGAAATCCCAATAAAATAAATGTACGTGTGATTTCAACATGTGTGGAAAGGTTCAAGGGGTATGAATACTTTTGTGAGATTGTGAATATGAGCTTCAAGATGTCTTTGAGTAAAACCTTGTTTCCAGTGACGTGCGGTGAGGTCAGTGAGTGGGTAGGCACTGAGTTCTGAAAGCCAGATTTCTCTAAACCTATATATTGTTAAATCAAAAACAATAAACAACAAACAGGCACGCACGGCCGATTTCAAATAAGTTCCTCCCTTTCTTTCTTTCTTTCTCTCTCTCTCTCTCTCTCACTCACTCACTCACTCACTCACTCACTCACACACACACACACACACACACACACACACACACACACACACACACAGACGGGACGTATATGAAATGTCACGACGGTGACTTCAGGTTTGCCCGTAGCCTACTGTAGTTTGGTCTAAATGATTAAACATCGCATCCATCGACTTAACGGACCCGTCCCTCACACCGAGGGCCGAAAAAACGTAAGGCAACAAGTCAAACCTACGCCGATTCAAACTACCGGTACTACTTCTATTCAACTTAAAAATAAAAGACAGCATTCATCATTATGTAGGACTACAGCATAACTGATGGCAACTCCACTCCATAAACTTTATCATAATAGATAAAGTACCAGTAGCATATGCCCCATGGACCTGTCCAGCATCAGAATGTAACCATTTATCCACATTGCAGAGCTTAGGTTTGTCCGTCAGTAACAATGAAAACACAACTGCTCAATTGAATATAAAATGCAGAATGGATTGCACTCGGTATCAATTCATCCAACTTTATTATTAAATAAACCCCAAAAAAGTTTCTGACTCACCAATCTGACTCCCTGGCTGTAGAAATAAGCAAAACGATAGTAATCCAGTGACAGCCTGACTGACAGCACAGCTAGCTAGCATCCTTCCGTTCATGTAGGCTACCTGTCCGTTTGAAATGCTCGAACATTGTTGGTCCCTGTTGCTGCTGTACACCGTCCAAGGCTGGCGCAGGCCTTTCTCTTGCTATTCATTCTGTTCCTTTTTAAATTATAATCCAATTTGTTAAAATTCCTCCAGTCTGAAATATCTGCGGGCACGGCACGGCAGCTACAATGTTGACTTAAAAATCCGCGGGGGTAACGCGACGTGAATGAGCATAGCCAACGTAATGACGTTGGCCTAAGCTGCGTAAATGTCTAGTAATATCTCGATTTTAATTGGTCCATGAATGATATGTAATGTAAAGGCTTATGTGGCATACCATTTACGTAAAAAAGGCACAAAGAATTATGCTTATTTGCGTACATGTTAAATAATACAGAATCAAGTGCGCATGCGCGAAAACTTTTTTTTTCTTGCCGTCCACAATGAATAGGCGCATAGGCACTGATTCTTTGCCGTACACAATGAATGGGAAACAGCAAAGGCACAATATTTTTTTGGCGTAACTTACTAACTGCCACGTTTCGAATCAAAACGTCTACACTTTTTTAAAGTAATCGCGGATTACATGTAAAGATCGAAATAATTAACAGTTATAATACAAATATAAGTTTATTAAATAAAAAAATATATTTTATTTTATTTTATTTTTATTTTTTTGCACACGGCGCCAGGGTAGGCACTGCCTACCCTGCCTACCCTGACCGCACGTCACTGCTTGTTTCTGCTTTTAAGAAGAAATTGAATATATTTACAATGATGACACTGAAGAAAACAGTCCTTATGAGAAGAATAAATGCAGTGTGCTTGTTTATTAACTGAAACAATCAAATAGAATATACAGAGAGTTCTATGTAGTTTAGGATATCTTTAACTACATTAGCATGAGTAGATTGTTCATCATACCTCTGTTCCTTTTCTTCTCCATGGTTCTTTAACTACTGCAGGTGTAGGTCACATCGTCTGTCCTCCAGTTTCCCGGGTTGAGATGAGAGGTTCAGGCTCAATGTCGCATTAGCCCTCAACACTAGCATTCACTCTGGCATAGGCTGTCTGTAATGCTGTAACACAGAGATATTCTGTTAGGGTATAATATAATTTTTAATTCAGTGGCCATATTTTGTGTGATTGTCATCAAGGTAGCTAGCATGACCTGCTAAAAATAAACATTCGGTAGTAGGCTACTATGATAACACCGTTAGCTATGTTAGCTTCAAACACTGGGAATAGGGCTAAATGTTAGCAACACCCACAAGTGAACTACACTGTAGTAGCATAAGTAAAGCTAATAAGACAGTAAAATGTAATGTACAGCTAAGCTGGTAAGTTACTTACATGATCGGCAATCAACACGGGGTCGGTGAAGTCTGAAGTAAAGAAAGGCAGCTCCAGCAGGCATCAGCTAGAAAGCCGCTCTGCAAAGCCTGCAGCCTTCTAGCCAAAGTTACTAAACTCTTCTTTGGAGAAATGTTCGCTGCAAATGCTGGAATTGTTGGTGACTCGTTTATGATTCACCAAAAACATGGTCCACTGCGGCAACAACTTCCCAGCAGTTTTAAAAATAATGCATTGACGTTGAGCTCATTCAGTCGTGCCATGTACCATACCGTCCTGTGTCTCTGGGCATAAGCGGATGCTTGTGGGACTGCGCTCCTGTGATTGGCTGAAAACGAGGAAGACATCCGATTGGCTACAGGTAGTTCCTGGTTGAACAAAAACGCATTTGTGAATCCAGCGACGTCAAGGGAGTCTCAAAAATCCACACATAAATACAGACCAATTCACACACGAATGCAAGGAAGTTCACAAATTAAAAGCATTTTGTAAATTCAAATGTAACAGTTTGTATATAAATGTAACAACATCCAAACAAATTTTTTATGAAAATTGCAAATCTTTTTTAAATTAATATATTTATGGATTTATATTACATTTATTTAAAACAAGACACATTTGTGTGTGGATCGGAAATGTGTTTGTGAAACTTTTTATTATAGATGGATTTATTTTACATTTATATATAACAGTATCCATTTGTGTGTGCATTGAAATGTATTTGTGAGAAGAGAGTCATAAATCACAAAATACAAGTGTGAATCCTTCTCTGTGCATTCATTAATATTGAGACTGATTTCACTCCATAAAGAGATGGCGATGATAAAGTTCAAATAGATAACATAGTTTCAACTAAAATATTCTTATTCATATTAATTGCAATGCAGTTGAACACAAGAGCATAATAAAAAAGAATAGAGTAGCATATATTTATTTTATATTCCACTCAGTATGAAATTAATTATTTTCTTTTTCAATAAGGAAATGATTCATTCAAACATTTCAGATGAACAGGAGCCAGTATGGTAAGCGTTATGCATTTCTATAGCAATACAGTAATATAAAAGGCTTTATACATGTTGTAGATGTTGTAGAACCATAACAAAATCTCGTTCATATGGCCATTAAAGATGAAAACAGACTGTGTCAGCCATGCAACACATGAAATAATTTCCTTTTATTCTGATAAACACCAAAAACTGACTATGAATTGACGGAGCAGGAGGATCATGTTAACTGGAGAGAGTGGGGCTTGTGGTTACACTGACATGGTGTGAAATCGTATTTTAAATATAATCTTTCTCATGAATGGATGCAGTCTGTTTCTTACGTAAGAAGGCCAAAATTGTGGAAAATGAACTGGTGCGATTATAATGTGATTCTGACAATGCGTTATGAATTGGAGAGGGCAGTGATTGTGTTGACAAATATTCAGAGGCACAGCACACATACCTTACATGTGTACGTCCAAACAAGGAAATAGGTACATTTATCACTGTGCACACTTGGTATGCACCTTTAAATCTGTCAAAGTAGTTTATGTATGCATTAAACATTCTGTATTCATGAATGTTGTTTGGTTTTGTGTTTTTTTGTTGTTGACTAATTCACTTTTTATGTTGTCATGGCTGATATTACATGGGCCCTATTTTCAGTGGTGGCAAAAGCTTGGGCTTTGTTCAGGTGAATGAATAATATGCTAGTGTCCAACTGATTGCGGGGAGGCTGCGACTTTGCTGGAGGGGGGATCCTGCTGCTCTCCACCAATTAGAGCCACCCAGTCACTATGGTCACCTGCTGGTCCACACAGAAAGCTCATCATAGTGCCAGCTTGCAGCTAATCCAGTATACTGAAGAGGGGACAGGAAAAGGCACGTCCTGAAAGCTCGCCATCTGAAACCTGTTGTAGCAAGACAAGAATGGTGATCTTCACCCTCCATCTCCTCAGTTACCTAGCTGCGATTCTATAGGTTTATGTAAGAAGTATCGCGACACCCAGGAGCCTCGATATATACACAGCAAG
Organism: Hyperoplus immaculatus; assembly: GCA_949357725.1. NCBI lineage: Eukaryota > Metazoa > Chordata > Actinopteri > Uranoscopiformes > Ammodytidae > Hyperoplus > Hyperoplus immaculatus. The sequence goes on along the minus strand of OX442354.1, from coordinate 21,979,615 downwards.
TCCCAGCACTCCCTGTCTGATTGCCTTTTTTTCATACCGCCATGGAATAGAGGAGTGAGAAAAATCCAGAGATACCTGTTCTGTTGCTATTCTACCACATTGTGCTACCCCTCTTCTCTTGGAAGTCTTCACATTCAAGCATGTATTCATTTGCAAGGCCTGATAACATGGCTAATGGGATCTCTGCAGTCCGATCACTCAAGAGCCGGATGCCACTAACAACCAGGTAGCCTGAGCAATGTTCTTTACATTAGGCGAGCATAGGCATTTTTAGGAAAGAGAAATAATAAAAGAGACATGGTAGTGGAAGCTACCATGGGGCAGCTTTTTCTGATGGTTACAAATATGTGAGCAAAACAACAAGATAATATAGCACAAAAACAGGCCATAGGCGTGTGAAGAACACCATATTATCACTCAAAATACCATTTAATTTAACTTAGGTTTAAAGTGACAATGGGTTGCTGCAAAATGCAAGTCCTTGTATTCCACCTGTGAAGGGATAATTTGACCATTCGCTAAATATTTTAAACAATGTTCTATTTTCTACAGCATCCAAAAATAAAACAGCAAAAAACAAGACAAAACTGACTAGATGTAACGTGTTGAATAGTGAGCCTCAGAGGTGCTGGTAATGCTAAGCTAAGCTAACCACCGCACGCTTTCAAGAATCAGCTTTAATTTGTCATTGCACATGTTACAGAGCAACGAAAATCTGTTTTCAGTTATACCCCGCCAAGAGACATAAAGGACTGTAACCGTTACATTGGAGACAGGAGGGATAAACTGAAAAGTTGTCAAGCGTGCGCTGTGCCCCTTATCATAGGTAGGAAAGGGTCAAACAAGATGGGAAACGGGGGAAAAAAGGCTGTTCCCAAACTGGGCTCCTGTAGCAGGAACGCAGTGTGGAATTGGGGAAAAAAACACCTCAGCACAGTAAGCACATAGAAGAACATCACATACAGAAAACTTGAGGACTTGCACATTGGGCATAGGAAAAGGGTCATTGGGTTAAGGCCTTGGCACACCGGGCGCGACGCGAATAAACGGCACGTAAAAGCGAATGTTTTGAAATGTGAATTTTGTCGCGTCTCACTTTAAGAAGCGACGTCCCAGAAAAATCGAACTCAGTTCGAAAAGATTAAAGATGCAAATTCGCCGAGGGAAACTACGGCGCTGGTTTGGAAGCTTGTATTGACTCTGTATACGTTTGTTAATTAACGAATGAATCACAATAAAACGCGCCCGGTGTGCAAAGGCCTTTAGGGTTAGGGTTACGCACGCCGTCCACCGCAGCATATCGCGCCGCAACGAGGAGGGAGAGGGGGAGGGGCCGTCGAGAAGACGTTGAGTCCAGGGGTGTTTGTGTTATGTGTCTTCATGTGTGTGTAAGTGTAGGCCTCGGACTTCATCTCCGTCCAGACTCAACAAGTGTCTCTGCCGCCAGGTGCAGAACACGACCGTTGCCATGGAGACGACCTTGAACATTCCGAACCAGAGACCAAGTTCACAGGAGAGGAGGTGTGGGGAGGTTGGGAGCAGAGCGTCTGTTTGCATCCAGGAGAGAGAGAGGAGATATCAACCTTCCAAGACCGATGTGTGGAGGCAGATTGAAATAGCGAATTTGTTTTGGGACAGGCTGGCGCTGGAATTTACACCCGGCCTTAGTGTCACTGGTATAATCCAAAATAGCCGAATTCGGGGGCCTTTTTACCCGTCACAGCTTGTCCAACCGCTCGAGGATGGAATATATTTTTGCGAATAAGCATCGCTTCCAGCTTGTGATTCACCTCGCATATCGCTTGATATGGTCACGACGGGCAGCTTCTCAAGGGTCGAATATGCTGCCATCACCTTCTTAGGTTTGTGGTAGAACAGGAGCCAGCCAATTCCAAACAGCAGGAAGCCTGTCACCATAATCCCAATAATGAAAACATCTTCCACGTCCTCCACGGAAAGTATTGCGAGACTTATGGGATTCCAACTACTCCAGGTGTCCAGCCTGTATCCCGCTGCGAACGTTCTGTCAGGACAGGCAGGCTCTCCTTTGCCCACTTTTCTCGTCGAGAAAATTTGATCGATTGCGCTAAGACCCCAGCCGATCAGATCCAGGTCAAGGAGAGAGAGAAGTAAATAGCTAAAGAACAAGTGTCGCTCCATAAGTCTCATATGTCTGATAATGCTTCAGACATTGGACCACATCTTTGGATTCTTCACCTTAACTTCACCCCACTGATTGCGTACGTTTTATTCACATCATTATAAACTATGTGACCTGCCTTTCACTTTAGAAAGAAATGATGAAATGTGGTGTCCGTGCTTTTTGGTGTTGTGAGGACGGGAACATGTCTCTGTTCCCACAGCCCTATGTTCCCACATTCCTAAGTAACTATATAATAGAGAGTAGTGTGTGTGTGTGTGTGTGTGTGTGTGTGTGCGTGCGTGCGTGCGTGCGTGCGTGCGTGCGTGCGTGCGCGCGTGTGTGTGTGTGACTGTGTGTGTGTGTCTCAAGTCTATAACCTTCTTCCTATTCCTGTCACTTTTCACTCTGACCGTGTCTGTGGAATATGGATCTTGGTTTTGTGGAGAATAAATGAAATAAAAGGAGTTTCCACTACTCCTGCACTGTGTAGTGTGGGCTGTTATTTATAATGTCTGATATCAATAAACAATGTAGAATTGACTTCAGTGAGAATTAAACAATGCCACACCAGATGTCCTGCAACAGCAATGGGCCTGATCTAAAGGAGAGTTGCTGCAGAGTTCTCGGAAGGATGTGATCAGAGCAATAATCAAACCGACACGTGCAGGATTTACGTAATGGAAGACATAATCAGCGAGCAAACAAGCAATTAAAGCACAATTAACTGAGAGCACAAACTTACAATTCACACCGGATCATTAATGGCTGTAAACGTTATTTACTAAACGTAGAGAGAGCTGCAATAAAGCAAACAGAGTACCATGTGAAGCGGTGTATACTTAAACTGGAATATAGGGCGATGCTTGTCACATGTGAATGATGTCCAGTAAATTATGTATACGACCTAAAGCTATTGGCCATGAAAGGTAAGGCTAACACATGACACATACTTTATCAGTCCAAACAAAAAGACTAGTATATACTTTTTCATTTCAGCTACCAAAAGAACATTTTGCTGGTTTCTTTCGGTAGAAAGGAAATTGTTGCAGGTGAAGTCTGTGGATCTTTAAGAGAAACTGGAAAGACACGCTCCTTCTGAGTGTTTCAAATGTAATTTTTAAATGCTTTCAGTGCCTCAAATGGCAATTCTGTTCACCTCTATTGCAGTGGCGGCTCCTGACAATAATCTCAGGGGGGGCAATTGTTGCCATGATGGGAAATATGACCCAAAATTAACCTAAATCAGATAGCATATGACAATGTCATATTGCATTTAACTGTTTGTTTTTCCTGTTCATCTGGCATAACCACTCTGGCAACATTAGACAAGCATTGCACTGTACAGTATTTTTGGAAATTAAGTTAGTTAATTTCTTGAATAAAATTATTTTAGCTCTAAAATGATTTAATTATCCGGCTGTGGCCATCACAGATAACTTGTCATCTACCAGTGTGCTCCTCATAGGCTTCCTTTAAAAGTTAGGAGACAAAAATGGATGCTGGCATAGCATGTGCAACATTAACAGTGCTAATCATCACATTGGTTTGGGTTACTACTGTCTACAGCACTTGGTAGGCGGGTTTATGTCGGACGGTGAAAGCAGCTGTCAGCTAAACGACGATCAACAGCTGATCGCCGTTCAATAGCCGATCAGCTGTTGAACGGCGCTGGCTCGTATATGCAGATTGATGTTTAATGTTTGTTTTACCTTTTCTGGGAGATGATGCATAGGGGTGACACCCAAAGTTATCCATGCGGTCTCTGTGCTGCCATCAGGATGGATAAAAAGCTAGTATACAGTCCATATCATCATGCAGCGGCAGCAGGACAGAGCGTTAGCGCATTAGCATCCTGCTAGCCTCGTTAGCCGTTCAAACGAGCCCCGTGAAAATCCGCGTTTATAAGATCCCCCAATCCATCTTGGTAGATACTTGCTTGATGGTTACATTTTGTCTGGGAAAGACCTAGTCCGAGTCCGATCAAGTAAGTAGCTTGCCAGCCTAGCCTGAGTTGATATAAAGTTGTGTTGGTCTTGAATATGACCGCTCTGGGCTGCATACTGGACATGTGACTGTATCAGTCACTGTAATTGGTTTATTGTTTACTGTACGTATGACGACAACACGTTAGGGCGAGCACCCCCGGAACCCATAGAGATTGCATTGCGAGGCTTGCAGTTTAAAAAAAAAAAGTTTTACATTGATGTCTATGAGAGCGCTGGGGGCGATTTTCAACCAGCCTGAAATCGCCCCAGAGTGACGGTACAGAGCACAGACGCTGATTGTACAATGATATTCAGACTTAGATGCAGGTAAAAACTGTATTGAAATCATAAATTATGATTATTAATACAAAAAAAAAAAACATCATTATTATTCATTATTATATTTTTGTTTTTTGCTGATATGGCTCAAGGAGGGCGGCGCCCTATCGCCCTCTATGGGCGAGCCGCCACTGCTCTATTGTTTGTGGGTTGCAGCAAAAATCTCATGGAAAGACATTTCAAAAGTATGGCACAATAAACCAAGGATGATGATCTGTACCTTTGATTTGCACGCGTTTATTTGCAAGTACAGGTAACGATACAATACAAATAACAATACATCAAAGACCAAATACAGACACCAATGTTGACAGTGGCAGAAAGAAAAGTGTGTAAGTCTGGGAAATTGAAGTTCCAGTGGCAAAAATACATACTTTTGAAGCAATTGATCCCAGAGAAAAAGGTTCAGACACAGATTGGAACAGCCATTTGAAAAAAAGCTATTTTGGCACAGAATCAACATAAATCGTCTTTAAAAAAAAAAGCTTCAAGGTCTTAACAAGACACAAAAAAGTATTGATCATTACCTCTATTTGCCTCAGTAGGCATGTGTCTTTGATTCAATGGAGGTTCAGCTGGAGCTCTGTCGATGCGTGTGTCAGACAGGAGTGGTTGACAAAGATAAAGTCCCAGGTAGCTATCTGTGTCATCACTGATATAAACAAAAAAAATGTTGTATCAGTGATATCAGTGGAACAAAAAGGGTTTGTTATCTCGTCATCACTATGTTGACTTCATCTACTCAAATGCCGACAAATTAAATACATTTTTATAATTAAATCTCGAATTAAAAAAATTAAACCTTGCTTCTGTTAGAACTACAATTTACTCAATCAAATATTTAAAGCGGATCGATTTATGTATTTAACTGTGTATATTTCCATTTGTAGGAGAGCTTAGTGTGGTGTGGTCTTCATTGACTCGAAATAATTAAATCATACACAAGATTTTAGTGTATATTGTAATGCATAACTGATGGCTACAAATATCAGTGTACGTATGTTTGATGCTAAAGCAAAAGCAGCTATAAACCCTAATCCATTTCCATAATAACGATTGATGATAGTACTAAGTCTGTGTGAAAGGAGTCTCTCATTGTGACACATCCCCAGAGATTAAGCTCCCCCTCAGCTCTGCAGTGTTTCAGCATTGTGTTTTGTTTTTATGGCCTGCTACTGTACTGTTACAGTTCACTCTCACTGCTCTCATCAGCGTTGTTTTCAGATTACATGCCTGGGTGGTAAACTGGCAGCCAGGTGAGTCCCTCACATTTGTTGTTGTTGAAGAGTGAGGCAGTTGCTTTAAAAAAAACTCAGAAACAAGTCTTAAAACAGTGTGTGTTGGTTTTTTCCATCTCTGGTTATTCAATCAACACATCTTTCCTCGCAGGTTTTCAGGCGCTGCTTCTTGTCCCTTAATACACCTCCTCTTGGGCCTGTACAAACTCTCCCTTACTGTCACACAGTCTGTGTGTGGACACTTCTATAGTTCTTACTGGTGTGATCAGCCAGAATAACAAAAACATACTGTATAATGTGAATCACTAAACTGTTTCCATGTATGGTTTATGTAATGATGTGATATGAAAATAAATATGTCTCAACAGAAAGTGGAAGGAGACGGGGGAAAAGAACATTTATGTTGTAACCAGAAGAAGGAGGTGTGCAGGACAATGAGCTTTGGTGGATAATGTACACCAAATGATATCATGGTGACATTAACTTTAATTATATAAATGCATTACTTATTAATGACTTTGTTATGACTAGTCAGCAAATAAACGAATGACAGATCAGGCACTGACACATGCAGAGAAGAAATCTCTTCTTTATTCCAATCTAAATGTCATTGATACATCAGTAGTCATGGAAAATAGACGCCTGTATGTGCACATTGCGTGGTGTGTGCCCCCTTTCGGTGCTTCTGCCTCTACCAGCCTCACAGTAAGATCTTTAAGACAACCCCCTGAGTCACAGTGTGCCTGAGGTAATAAGAGAAGACTTCTCACTTAAGCTAAGCAAACATTCTCCCCATCTAGCAGCACCTCCACACGCATATGAGTTTCAATATACTGTGTGTGTGGGGGCCGGGTTACAGTTACAATGGTGGCGATGGCGCAGAGGAACTGAATTCAAGATTCATGTTGTATTAAAGGGTATCATCGGGATGTGTCATCTCCCTCTGACAAAAGAAAACGTATTAAAAGCAAAATGAGAAATTTCCGTTGTGAGTTTCAACACACCCACCTTTCTTAGCAGCTTTGCGTCCCTACCGTCACAACACCACAGAAACCTAAGCTCTCTGTAGTCCCATCTCAACATGAGGCCCTGCGCTGAGTGTTGCTTTAACCTTGAACTACCTGGAAATCCTCTCCGCCGCACTCCGTCTATTTTCTCTCTCAGCAGCACAAACAATCTTTTAGGATCAAGCAGCGCAGACGAGCAGTGACCCGCTCTCCACATTCTCTCCCCCAGGACGTTAAACATGGTCCAACTGGCTGGCACAGGGAGGAGTGTTTCCAGAGATGAGTCTGCTGCCTGTGTGTGCAATCTCCCTCAAACCCCCCATCTTTTGTAAGTGTTATCCACTGGGGAGCACTGCTACCTCCTCCTGCTTCATATCTTACAACTGCCTTTGAAACACAAGTCTTTTCAGGGGGAAACGGCCTATTTCGTTCTGTTTTTCTGGTGGCATTTTTATGTGTGTGCATCTCTCGAGGAGCAAAAGCCAGCTTTAGCTTCAGTGTATTGTGCCAAAAACTTTCTAATGGAGGTGGATTTTCTTATCACAGACATAAAATCAAAAGACTTCCATCTTTCAGTGTGTGTGTGTGTGTGTGTGTGTGTGTGTGTGTGTGTGTCTCAGTCTATAACCTTCTTCCCATTCCTGTCACTTTTCACTCTGACCGTGTCTGCTTAGTCTCGTTTTTCTCAATTTCCCTGCAAGCTGTGAGTCTCCATGGCTGGCGTTTACAGATTATGCTGCACACACACACACACACACACACACACACACACACACACACACACACACACACTCCACAGGGACTCTCTTTCCATCTGACAACTTAAACAACGTTCGGTCACCATCTGTAAACACTCTGAATAAGAACCATGAATTACTGCACTGCTGTAAAATGAAGTATTGAATTGATTTATTTGGTGATTATTTACAAACCCCTTAGACATGAAGCGCATCTCATTTCTTTGGCAGTGCAAAGACAAAGCTAATTAAACAGATAATGGGTTTTTATCAGGGATTCGTTCTTCTCTCCCAGCTGGATGTGAATGAGAGGGACCATTGTCACTCTGCTGAAGACTGTATTCCTGTTTGAGAGCAGCTCAGTTGTCAATCACGACTTGCGTAACCTGCTTTAATGAGATGTACGCCCTGTGCATTATAATACTTGATCTGCCTGTCAGTTGGTCTGGAAAATACATATGACAGCTGAACTGACACAAACAAGCACATGGGCTGTGGTGCACTGCACATGCAGCTACACGTGTGTGAGTATCTCTCATCCTGTGCTGTTCTTAAAAATAATCTCCTTTATAAGAGAAATGTTGACACTTGAAACTGAGTTAATTAGCTTATATGTGTGTGTCTTTATTTTGTGAAAGGAATCACTAAAGCTAGATGTTTAGAGCAGATGGTGTGCTTATGAATGTCACCATACGTCAGTTGTCTCACACACTCATACAACAGGAGGGAACTGATGTAAACAGTATAGTCACCATATAGGGGAGAGTGGCCTAAGTTGTGCAACTTTTTACTCAAAGTGACTTTAAAGTAAGGCCTTGACAGTAAAGTCTCCAACTCAAATATGTACATATATTTCAGGGTGTTGTGCATCCCTGGCAATAAAAACTTTGTATCTGGAATAAACTGTTGAAGAAATATAGCTTTCGGAAAAAAAGTTGTCTTGATGCACAACTTGCCCCCGGTGTGGTGTAAGTTGTGCGGTTGGAGAGAATACCATGGGGTGAATTGTGCCATTGCTATATATCTCATAAACTGTAATGCAAGACAAATCCATTAGACAATTACTTATTTAAGGTTTATTTAAAGTAAATAGTTGACAAAGATTGAAGGACAATTTTCTTAAACAAGGCCTAGCAGATCTAATGGTTTTACCTGCAAAACTCACAATGACAAAGTCACCATCATCATCTTTCTGGCCATCTGAACTCTCATCAGTGGTGTTGTTAAGTGGAATTGAGATGTCACTCTCTTCTGAGCTACTGTAGACAATCACTTTCTTTTGGTGACCAGCGTATAAAGCCATGCCACTGGCACAACTCTCAGAAATGTACTTTGCACTAGTTGCTCCATGCTTGTGGAACCAACTGCCACCTGACAAATGTGATTCCCCTACATTTCTGCCTTTAAATCAGGGCTCAAAACCCATATGTACACCCTGGTGTTTCCTCCCCATTAACTATCTTACCTCTGCACTACTACCTGTGTTTATGTGGATGTATGGGCTTTACGTCTTTTATTTTGGTTATTGTTATTTTACCTTCATAGTTTACCTACTGAATGCACTATGTACAGCACTTTGGACAGTGCAAACTGTCATAAATGTGCTTTTATAAATATATTTTACTTACTTACTTACTTACTTACTTACTTACTTACTTACTTACTTACTTACTTACTTACTTACTTACTTACTTACTTACTTACTTACTTACTTACTTACTTACTTACTTACTTACTTATAACTCACCCAGGCCCTTTGGCACAAATCACCCCATCCCCAGAATTTTGGATAATAAGCATGATGCAGCAGTTTAGGGCTGACATCGTGCTAACTGTATAGACTCAAAATGTAGCATACCAAAGCACTAAAACATGTGTCAAATGTTTTCAAACTTGTCTATAATTGTTCAGACACAATAATCAAAAAACCTTGATCATGGAAATTTTACTTTGAAAGGCAAAACACAGTTTTTTTTAGCTTAAATGTGCTTATATCTTATTCCTTGTGTCTCCCTTCTTTACAGGATGAGTCAAATGGATGGCTCTTCTTAAATATGTGGTCACATTTCCAATTTCTTCCACGGTTTTCTAGAAACAAGGGGTGGAACAACTTTCAAAATGCACAACTTAGGCCACTCTCCCCTACTGGGTTTTCCACCACATACAGTATGTATATCAACAAAGATGGACATCATCATCTATCTTCCATAACTGTGTTCCCAAGTCAAATAAAGCAGAAGAAATGCCCCCACCCCATCCCCCATTTCAGCAAATTACTTAACTTTATGTCACTCAGCATGGTGGTGGTCTTCATTTTAGAAGACGCACAAGAGAATGAACAAGAGAGAATTACACCTTGTTACTGTGAATACAAAAACATGAGCGAGAGAAAACATTATGCACCTCAGGATGCTTCTCCCGCTCTTTCTCTCCTATATGAAAACATTAGTACCACTCGTACTTCTGAGGAGATCATTGAGTGCACTCTTGCACAAAGCTTAATTCCACAGAAGCACATTAATGGGGGTATTTGCATATACGGAGAAAATGAATTGCACGTCATACAAGACGAGCTAAGAAGTACCATTGTGTCATCAGTTTTCCTTTGACAGTAAAGCATATCGTTGTGTGAACACGATCAGTCATGTGGTAACACCTGGGAATGCAAGTTCCAACTCGGAGCACACTGTTTGATTGTTTTTACTGTTCTCCCCCACCACGTGCAGTAATAATTACAAGGAGGAAAATCAATTCGGCACAGCTTATTGTTTTGATTTATATTAATCAAAGAGTAAGCTCTCTAAATAAATTATGCTTTCTGAAATTCCTGCCAAGTATTTCTACCCGCGCCCTGCTGTGCATATTTGTCGAATGAGCCAAACTTGTTCAGAGACCAAGTGAAGCCGCTTTTCTCAACCTGGTGGGAAAAGCGTGATTTGTGGGTATAAGACGGCATTCAAAGTCGTTTGCAGGGTATTTTATGGATCGATGTTTGTCTTATTTAAGCTGCAAGCAGGCTGCATGCTTACGTCTGTATTTCTGCATTAATCGCATCAGTACATATACATCTTTAATTATGCAGCCTGCTTGCAGTCAGCAGAAAACTGGCAGGTGGTCAAACTGAATCCTGCATCAACACAGCGTTACCTGTAACATCTCCATCATCACACAAGGTTGAAGCAAACAGCTTTCTGCTTAAAAATGTCCATTTTGTAAGGAATGATTCCGGTACACTCAGTAAAGTAAATTGTGATCACATTTTTAGACCAAACTCAGTATCACTTATTCCTGAGTTTCCTCAGCGCTCACTCAGTAATATTCCGCTTTATACATACATCTTCTTCCTGTGAACTTTTTACCCACATTGAACTCTCTTACATGATGGCCTGTTTACCTAGCCTGGTCCTACAAGACCATCATACTTCATTTCATTTGTACAGAGGGTCTGGAATCTCTCAATTGAAAAACGTTAACTCACTTGAAGGCGGGTGTCTGTTGAACTTTAAAACTATTGGATCTGCCAGTGCCACTCTGGATCTGCCAACCAATCGCATAACGTTCGGTCCTGACGCACATGCGCCGGCTTCTGACTACAACTGAAACTGGTGCACGTCATTGTTCTCAGCCACTTCCTCTGCTCGCTGATTGGACCGCCAAAAATCTTGACGGAGAAAACCCACTAATATACTCCAGGCCCAGACTACTGAAGGGAAATTAAAATTGAGCAAAAGTACGTAGGCGGGCGGTGCCAGGCTACTGTTTTTCCTGTTATTAGAATACATTAGTCCTGTAAAAGAAAGCAAAATTTCCCTAAATCTTAGATTGTTCCTTATATTCAGCACATTGTACGTTTACATTTGAGGGTGAGGTCAAGTGTAAGAAACTGTCATTTGTTTTCAGTGAAGTGTTGGTCCACTGTCCCTGACTAATGACTTTAGTGTGTAAAGTTATTAACAATATTGGCTCTGAGCTCCATACACATTCTTCAGTACTTCTCAAAGATCAGATGTCCATGGAGGGCTGGCGAAACAGCACTGTGACCCTGGACTCATCCAAAAATCTGAAACTTTTAAATCATTCTTTCTTTTTATCTGTACATGTTAAAAATGTTCTGCTTAAAGCCGAGGGACCGCGAATATCCTCAAGAGGTGGAGTAAGGATGCGGGAGGAATACTGCAGACTCGTCCTTCCCTAAAATTGTGCATTCAAGGATGACAAACCCATGCAGCGATAAGGGAGCTTAGATTCCCAATTTTCATAATGATTATAATGGGACAGAAGTCAGAGGCAGACCTAAAGGTTGCTTGCTTTGTCTTTATTCATCCACAAGCCTGGCGAAAACAGCTTCTGTTACAGAACCGCTTTGACAAACCACATCGGCTTGAATTAACCACAAATAATGAGAAGTAAAGCACGGAAAACCATCCAACTTAGAATTAGCAAATCAATTAGTTTCAAACCATTTAGCTGGAGGATAAACAGAGAAAGACGGCGGGAGAGTCTATTTAACCCAAATGCAGAGCTCTTTCTCCTGTCTATTTTGAAATGAAGCTGTAAAGAGAAAAATCAGACAATTAACTGTAGCAGCAGAGTATTTAATCAAGCAATAGCTGCTCCAAGATCTTGAGTCCTTTGATCTTTAAGGTCCATCCATGACGTAGCAGCACGTCAGGAATGGCAATGAGCACAACCAAAATCACAATACTTTATACTGTTACATCAAAGCATTCAGTTATCACACAAGCACAACAATGTAGTGTGTTGGGATTGACTGGGCATGTGAAGGGGGGAAAGGCTCTAGGCATTCTGAAAGGACAGTGATTCACACAGCATGGGGCGTCTGGGCATTTAGACAATGGGTTACATGTAACCAGTTAGCATATAGGGGCCTGTGGGGAGGATGGCAGGGGGTGTCCGAAACGCAGACAGAACAATGCATTGTCTATGTGAATATTTCTTATCACATTTCTCCCTTTCTATAATTTATGATAATAACAATAAGTTACTGTAATATTTCTCTTCAAGAGACATACAATATGCAATGTTTCTCACATATTGTAGGCTGTCTCTTCAAGAGACATACAATATGCAATATTTCTCATCACAAAGCCGAGAACACAGAGTATCTAAGAACATTTGCTCATTTGAGTAGTGTATTTACGTACACATTTGAGGCCCCTGTACTTGGCTTACGTATTTCTATTTCATGCCACCTACACTTCTTATCCACTGGATAGGGGAAATATTGCACTTTTTTACTCTACTACATTTTGTGGGACAGCTTTAGCTACTGGTTATTTACTCAAAATAATTAAGATTATACCTGACATACAGTCTTAATTCTACTCACAAAAGGCTTCTAAGATTTGACGCAATGGTAGAGATTTAACAACCAAACTTTATAATAAAAATAAATAAAAAATAAAATTATTATTAAAGTACACTTTATTATCTAATAATATGGTGTTTAATAGTATGACTGTCACAGTGCATATTACCAATGTGCTTTTGCTACTTTTACTTGAGAAAATAATCTGAAAACTTCCCTCTTCCACTGATTCAGAAAGAATATCATGGACCTATTGTGGCCAAGGGTTTATCCAATTCGTATCAGTATGACTTAAGGTTGTTCCTGTTCACCTGTGTGGATACAAATAGACTCGGCTGTCTGGGGGGTTTGTAATGATGAAGATGATGCAGACAAACACTCACCAAAGACTGCACACACTAGTTTTACTGCACCCTCTCTGTGATGTCTGGAGATTGTGTTGCACTGAACTCTGGCCAGACCTCGTACTGACATGTGAAACAAAGAAAAAAATACTCTTCAGAATAAAAAAGAAGCAGAGAGACAATTTCCCATTATGAAAGGGAGAGGTACCCAGAGACTATGATAAGGGGGCAAATTAGTAATATCATCAAATCTCTCTCTCCCTCTTTCTCTCTCTGTCTCACACACCGCACACACACAGAAACAAACATACACACACACAAGCAATGATCGTGTTTGACCAACAGGGGGAGCTAGAGCATTTCTTTACTATCTAGTTGCCGCACTTAGGCTGTTGAATTGCATGCATCACTTGGAATTAGCAGACAAGTGAAACATGTGTTTGAACGGTACGCTATATGTGTAGCAGTTTTTCCCTGAAATGACTCTGATACATAAACAAGGACTCTTATTCATGATTTTAATGAACACTCGAGTGGCGCTGGTCCCATCAACAAACACCAACTAAAAACAGTCTTCTAGTCATTGCTACTGCAGTGCCGAAACACAAGATTTTTTTTTTTTTGTACTTGCAGCCGCAAATGTATTTCCATTTCAACCGCCTGTGTGAGAATAATTTAAATGTTTTACTCATGTGCTTTTTACACTTATACACTGTTGTATGTTTATTAACTTCACATTCATTCACCATGTTGTAAGTGCACATAACAACACTGTATATACAGAGTAGTGCTGTCAAACGATTAAAATATTTAATCGCGATTAATCGCATTAATGTCATAGTTCACTCGCGATTAATCGCATTTTTATCTTTTCTAGCCTAAATGTCCCTTGATTTCTTTTTGTCCCATTATTTTTTCGAATTTTAATGCTTGTTGTGAAAATAAGTCAACCAGGATGCGTGAAGGACAGAGTTTCCAGTCAGGAGGTAAAGTTAATAAAGTGATATTTATTTCACCAAAAAGCAGAATAGATGGCTCCGTACAGTTAAACGTGCACGGACCTAAACATGAGAAGTCAACCTAGAGTTAAGTTCTCAAAGAGAAGGCGCTTAGACAATATTGCGCATAGTATATATAGGGATTCCTCTTGTGAGGTCCCATAGGTCAAAATCAAAACATGATGCAGGCGGGGCGTACTTTACTATACGTGGCCTGGGTGCGAGCACTGAGTATGGCCACTCAAACCGGCTCTCTCTCTTCCAGGGTTCATCTTCCTCTTCTTATCAGTGATGATGTGTGCATGTTGTCGAGGTGCATAAAGTGGGGGCCCTTTGTCAATCTAATCTCTAAGTGTGTGTGTGTCCGCTCTAAGGTCAACCAAAGTTCTTTCCACGTTTCACTTCTGCAATCTTACAGTGCTATGGGTCAGTATAAGTTCTACAGGTGTCAGTTCTCTAATTAGTGCTTAGGGTCAATCAGAGTTTCCTGAGAGTATCACTTCTTCTTCTGTGTACAGCCAGCCGAAATAAAACTGTCTGGGGATTCAAACTCTCTTAATAATTCTCACTCAATCAGGGGCCTGCTGATTTAAAGCTATTATGTATAATATGTGTGTTATTCTAGTGCCTGTTGATTAAAGCTATCATGTGTAATATATGTATTATGAGTGGGCATCTCTAAAAGTTAATTTTCTCTACATGCTCTAATCACACCCATTCTCTACACCCTCCACAGTGTATTTCTTCTAAAATATCATAATTTGCAATTCAGTGCAAATAGCCCACAATGTAGCCTAGATCTCGCCTTTACCATTACCTCATCGTGATCCATACTAACTGCCGTCTCTCGTTCATTCGCTTTGTGTGAGGGCACGGACTCTTTCAGCTCCGTGAGAGGTGACACTGCATCAACTCATTGCAATCAGGTGTGTGTAGCACTGACTGGCATTAGTTGATGCTGTGTCACTAACCACTCTCACGGAGCCGAAAAGAGTCCGGTGCCCTCACACTTTCAACACACGGATATGTACTATATTGCTTCCTGATTATTTGAATCTCGCACGCCCGGCACGCGCTAGAAAACAGCTTTACGACAGCTGGCGTCGTAAAAATACTACCGCTTTTGTCCAAAGGGGCCGCCAACGTGCCATGTTACTCATAGGAGTTGTTTTCCTTAAACATCCTTTATTGCCACCCTCGTAAATGATACTTAACTCTAGCAGAAGGTTTGAACTTTTACTTCTTCAGTGAACATTATACAATTCACAGATGTCTAAGTAAAACATCACGGATCAGTGAGTGAGTGAGTGAGTGAGTGAGTGAGTGAGTGAGTGAGTGAGTGAGTGAGTGAGTGAATGAGTGAGTGCGTGTGTGTGTGTGTGTGTTTGTTTGTGTGTGAGAGCGAGAGAGAGAGAAAAAGACTTTCAACGGAAGAGGAACACACTTTGTTGCACCTGTGTAAACAAACCCAGACTTTCCCAGACTTTTGTTTTTTGTTTTCACTTCATCGGCATCTTTATAGCGCTGCAAGATACAGGAGTGCGCATCACTTCATAGAGTATCAAGGAAGGATTTTCCATTATCAAAGAGGCTCTGAGCTGTTCTTTATTCTTATCCACATGAATAAAATCTATATAAACTACTAAAAATTATTGTTTTTGGATTAGTTTTACCACAAAAAATGTTGCCTTATTATGCACACACACACACACACACACACACACACACACACACACACACACACACACACACACACACACACACACACAGTTTTGGGAGAGTCTCAGTGAGCATTTGTGCATGCTTGGTGAGAAGCCCTGAAAGCCCCAAAATAGCACCTTTTAGCTGCATATATATGGAAGCACACAAAGACACACACATATGCACACACAATAATTTCACAACAAACAGACAGACACAACCCTTAGATATCCATATGGATCCTAACCTTTCATGTGTTGCTCATATTTTCTATGTATAGGGCTGCAACTCTGAAAATTGACAAAACTTATAAAAAATCATGTTTTTCTTGTTTTGTTTTAGGGAGCATTTTGACGTATCAGTAAAAGCTGGAGTAAAATTCAGCTAAATGGGGGTAAAAAGTGTAATTTTGGTGTCTTAACTTTGCGACGCATGGCTAGTATCATCACATTTACATATCTCTGTCAATATGTCTATCGTTTGAAAAAGAAAGGTTTTTACAGGTTTTAATGCTTTCAAATTGAGCCATTTTTTACATACAAGTTTGGGTGTGTGAAGTTTGGCTGTCTGTACAGTGTACACAAATACACAAACCATACTTTCTCAATAGCTACATATAAACCACACACTGGTATCCCTACCAACACATCAACACCATTTAGGTTGAAATATTTTTTGACATTGACCTTTGGGGGGCAACAATTTAGCAGGACTGACAACCAGGAAAATAGCCTGTCATTCAACCCCATGTAAAATATACCTAAAGGGCACCACCTCGTATTTGGGTGAAAATCACAAATTTTGATGCCTTGTGTCAAGGATGAAAGCACAAAATAATAGAAAAATATTTTTTATGCCGGTTTGTCAGCAGGATCAAATTTGGAAAAATAGGCCGTTTTGAATGGAAGTCAATGAGGGCCGAAAATGGTCTTGGGTCTTCTGTAACAGGATTGTTAAAATACGTGTTCGTTTTTTGGAAATATGGGAGGCAAAAATAAAGAATGAAATGGAGAAAAGTTTCCAAGTTCTCAGAGATATGTTTAATAAAATGATATCACAGGACAGGTTATGCAGCCTCTCGGGACAGGAAAAGACAAAAAAGTGAAACCCTTCTCCACAGCCAGGCTTTTTAGCCTCCCTAAACAAAGGACAATGAATGTTTTTTATTGCTGTCATCTGGTTTCTGGGATCATCCTCTTCCACATCTCTGGACGTCCTCTGCTGAACTTTTTACTGACCGGGCTAAGAGTGTTTATAACTTGCTTGACCTGCAGGCCTCAGGAATGTTGCTTAGTATATGGGAGAATCAGGTTAAGTTTTATAGCTGTTTCACCTCTTCGTTTCCCTAGCACCAAGAAATGTTGAGTGAGAACATTTATTAAAGTCAAATGTGAAGAATATACAAATTGTTTAAATGATTATACAATGGTTAAATACAAATTAATGAGGGGGGTATATGCATCATTAAAATTTAGAAATAAAAATCCTTACATCTGTGTAACAAAAAAATGTCCTGCCTTTAATATAGGTGCTATGAAGTTGCTGAGTAGAAATTCAGAAATTATAAAAATTAACCCTGGCCAAAATGTATTAGGCTAACATAAGCGCAGCCAAAGTTATTCAAAAAAATCAAAAGGCCGAAAATGGTCCCAGGGGAGCATGAGGGTTAAAAAAAAGTCAAATTAAATTCTAGAAACCCTTTAAGAAGTCTTACAGGCGTCTGTAAATATATGACTGCAATAAATTACTTCAATTAGCCTACTTCTGAAAGGGTGGAAAGATTGGCATCAGGCTCTTAGCTGTTAAAAGTCCTTTAGTGCTTTAAACATGTCAATTCTTTTGACGTTGGGCAGAAGGACAAAGAGAAAACATGCCATAGTAGTGTGGGATTACAGGGGTCAAAAAAAGAGTGGAGGAAGGGCAAGGCTCTGCTGTTAATCTTTCGGCCTTTACTCAGAAAAACAGCGTTGGTAGCAGGTTGATGAAAGAAGACGCAGTTTGAGGCAGATGAGGAGGTCTTCAGGAACAATTATTTTATTTAAACAACAAAACTCATCCTGCAGTCAAAACAAAGCCAATAAAAAGTGTTATAGCCAAAAAACGAATAGAGGTACATGCATAAAAGAAAAAGATATGAAGAATTCCTGTAAACTAAAAGACCTGTCTGTCACAACTTCAGCCAGTATTTAGTTTGTTTTCATTTGTCTGTTTTCCTGGTTTACTTTCTACTCATGTCACTTCAGACCCGGCCACTCCCTCCTGCTCTGCACTCCCGGTTAATTACATTCACCTGGCCTGCCCCACACTCACCTGCTCCTCATCAGTTAATCAGCCCCAGTATATATTTCAGTTCAGTTCCATCAGTCAGTGCCAGATTGTGCTTAGTGCCTTCACCCAGCTTTCCAGCGGTCTCAGTTTATTCTTTATCATTCTGATCCTGCCTGTTCCCGTTTTTGACCTTGGACTTTCCTTTTTGCCTGCCCCAACTGGACTTGTTTGCCACGCTGTGTTACTACCTGGTTTGTCATCCACTTTTCATTAAATCTGTTTTTGAATCTGAACTGTTTCCTTTGTCGTGCTATTGGGTTCTTGTCTGTCTTTCCCGGAAACCTGACACTGTCTTTCCCTGAATTGTGTCTGTCTTTAACCTGCCAATCAAAGTGAGCTGATTGGTCCTTAGGTCAGTAAGGTCCGCCTCTCCTAACTCCTGATTGGTGGACCCTAACTAACTCCAACCTATACTATTCAGAGGACATCTGTTAATCAATCCCTGAAGGCGATATCTCGTGGGGCGCAAAGAAGTCTGATTAAGTAACTTTAGGACAATCTCTTTAGCCAGGGACCAATAAATTAGCTGTTAACTCTTAACCAGGCTGTCCTAAATTGCCCCCCACAAAGGATCCTCTCGGAGTCTCCCTTTGTGTGCAATTTGAATGATCTACAGATCAGCCTGCAGGCTTCCTCAACTTAAGCAATCCACATGCGAGAATGAGCAAAACATCCGCTTGGATAAATGATCATGAAAGTCTGGAGTTATTAGCTAATCATTATTATCGGACCCAAATGAAATCATTGACCCAGACAATCACTTCTACACTATCGGAAAAAGAGACTGTCATTACCTTACTGAGGATTAATTCATCAGATGCTTTCAAACAAATGGGAAATTGTCCATCTTTCATTTTTAATAGCAGAAGTCTCTACACTAACTTTTCACAAATTAAGGAATATCTACAGAAATTCTCCAACCAGTTCAACATCATTGCAGTGTCAGAAACATGGATTTAAGAAGGCAAAAGCATGGACTTTGAACTAAAGGGATTTAAACTGGTTTGTGTCAAAATATAAGGTGCAATTGATAACCTAATGGAATGTGTGACTATTCAAATGAAAGATAAATGTTAATTATCAGCTGTGTGTACAGAACACCCAATTCAAAAATGGAAGACTTCATAGAATATGTGGGAGAATTACTTTCAAAGGCAAATCAAAAGAAGATATTTATCTGTGGGGAAACATTGACTGACTGAAGAATTTGTAAATACACTGCATGTTATGGGCCTGCAGCCGAGGTCAGCAGACTGACTGACTGTTTTGAATACTTTTGTAGATGTGTTTAGACTACCAGAGAAGAAATGGACAAGGCCATATCACTATCTGCATTGTCATAGGCAGAGAGGAAAATGGAAAGCATGTCTGGTGGACACTGTCAATGAATAAGGAGACCTAAAATTGTCTGTGTATTGGAATGCATCTTCTTTAAAAAATAAAATAAATGTTTTAACTGTATCAGTAGCTGTGTATCTGAATCTTATGGCAGTGGGGGCGGGACCTGATAAGCCTTTGGCTTCTCCTGCCCTTCGGACGATAACGCAAAGTAATATGTGTGAATATGCAAAGAGAAAATTGTGTATTGTGTGTAATTGTCCGGAAGAATAATAATAAATAAATAAATTCCTAACTCTGGTCCCTGCAAGATGGGACCAACTCAGTGTGTGTCCTCCTGAAGCAGTATACCTTAATATAAAATGTTCAGT
Organism: Hyperoplus immaculatus; assembly: GCA_949357725.1. Classification (NCBI taxonomy): domain Eukaryota; kingdom Metazoa; phylum Chordata; class Actinopteri; order Uranoscopiformes; family Ammodytidae; genus Hyperoplus; species Hyperoplus immaculatus. Next base: position 21,959,757 of record OX442354.1, on the reverse strand, counting down.
AACATATATACACTACAGCTCTTTAGGGAAGCTGTCCAGCTGAATATTTCTTAAACCTGATAGAGTGAAAAAAAACACTCTATTACACTGTTACCTGGCCTATCATGCTTTGAAGGGTGAAAAAAGGGATGATTTTCACATGAAAATGTGTTCAGCTGTTACCCTGGTGATCTGTCAGAGAGGGAATATGTGTGAAAAACCCAGTGGCACAAAGAGTTATGTGTGGCATCAGGATTTACCCACATCCTTTGAGATAAAACTCTTTTTTTTTAAAGATATTTTTTGGGGCATTTTTATGCTTTATTGATAGTGCAGAGAGACAGACGTGAAATGGGGAAGAGAGGGGAGTGACATGCAGAGAACGACCGCGGGCGGGAATCGAACCCGGGTCTGCTACCGCCCTACCAACTGAGCTAAGGGCGCCCCCTGATAAAACTCTTTTGAGATAAAACTCAAATAATTGCAACAGTTTTAAGCAAATTTTTACTTACAATAGGCTATATAATAAATAATAACTTCAATTACAACAAAAACCTATAGCTGCTGTTAGAGTGTGGTGACTATTATTGAGTATTATAAAACTAGTAGGCCTATGTATAAAACTATTAACATGTAAAATTATCACAAAGGCCCAGTCAGAAAGAAACCCCACTTTCTTAAATGGTATAGCAGTTGTAGAGAAAATTAACCTTTAGAGATGCCCGCTCATGTTACACATATTACACATAATAGCTTTAAATCAGCAGGCCCTAGATTGAGTGAAAAATCACTGAGAGAGTTTGAATCCCCAGACAGTCTTATTACGGCTGTCTGTCAACAGAAGAAGAAGTGACACTTTCAGGGAACTCCGACTGACCTTTAAGCACATACAAACACAGAACAGAGAAAGGTTGCAGATGGAGAAGTACATCATTACATAACAAGATGTACAACTGTCACAATTGACAGTGGAACGCTGCGCCTTGAATACCAGATTAATCTAGCTTGATAGGGGCCCCCACTCCTTGCACCCGACAACATGCACACACACCCACTGATATCAGGAGGAACCAGAAGATCTTGGACGAGAGCCAGTTTGGGTGGAGATACCCAGTGCTCCAACCAGACCGCGTACAGTAGAATACGCCCCGTCTGCATCATTTGACTTTGACCAATGGGACTCCACAAGGAGAATCCTACATATGCTTCAGCGCACTCTGTCTAAGCGCCTTTTTCTGAGAGCTCAACTCGGTTGGACACTCACTCTTAGGTCCGTGCATGTTTAACTGTACGAGACACCTATTCTGCTTTGAGTGAAATACTTTATTAACTAAACATCTTGACTGGAAACTCCGTCTTTCATGCTATTCTTGTTGAAATAATTCCACAACACAGTCATGTACGTTGTAGTATAAATCACGACTTCTATGTCCACAGATCTCTGAAAATCGTCCTCTTCCTGTCTCGGCAGCTCATAACTTTAAATTGCTTTTGAAGTGTTACATTCAGGCATGTGGAAGGAGAATGATGCCTCAATAACAACCTGGATAGTTGAGGACAAAGGTATCCTATGTGTGTATAGCCTATCTCATCCCCTTTATCAGCTTTGTGTGAACACATTATTGGAGCCTATCTTGCCAGCCACACTGACTCATAGGCAGAGGGCTCAAGGTTGCAATTCCCCATCTGAAATCAAGTCACTACATCTGCTGACGCTGATAGACAGCTGCCATAAAACAATCCCCAGGTGTGCTGGTCAAGGCCAGAAGGGTCATCTACTCTGGGTAACTTCAATGACATGAAGAAAACGATCCATTAAGACTCATCCACCTCCCCCATCAAATAGCAATATCTTCACACAAGATGAGAACATAAGGGGCTCTGTGATTATACTGCCAGGCTCAGGTCACCACTGTCACAGGATAAACAGTGTACGCATATGACTGTGCCTCTGAGCTGCCCTCTGCACACATGAGATCACACACACTCTCTCTCTCACACACACACACACACACACACACACACACACACACACACACACACACACACACACACACACACACACACACACACACACACACACACACACACACACACACAAACACACACACACACACACACACACAATTTCCTTTTTATTCATTCAACTTTGAGTGTAAATCTAAAATGTGCCATACCTAGCTCAAGGTGGTAATTATTCATTTATTCATAATATCAAAAAGTAGGAACGTTTTTAAGCGGAACCCAAGTTTTGTGTCCCGCTTTCTGGAAGGCGATGGAAGTTTTCTGTCCGGCACTATTTTGCGTTCGTGTGGAAAACACATGAAACAGCAATAATGGGTGACAGCTGGGTCGACATTTGACACGTCTGTTTTCCCCATTAGTGAGTGTGGGAAGTTGCTCTTAGCTGCAACATGTTTTTTTAAGGCAAAGCCTATGTGGCTGACTTCATTTAGGCAACTAGCTTTCAGTTAGCCTACTCACACACACACACACACACACACACACACACACTGTTAAATCATGTCGGTCCCAAAATGTTTTCGCTGCGTTCAGGTGTTTTTCAAACAGACAACGAGGCACTTGTGTTCCTCACCCAGATGCCGGACTGATGAGGACATCCGGAGATTTATCTCGGAGAACACGGAGGTGTCGGGCGAGCAGAGCCTGACCCCTGAGGTCAGATTGAGGCTGTTCACTCCAAACTGCAGGTTCTGGAGAGAGAGACCGGAGCTGTGGCCTTTCGACGACCCGTACTGGGCCATATACTGGCCCGGAGGACAGGCGTTGTCCAGGTACTGTTTCAGCCGCCCTCACAAATGAACAACTGGAAGTGTTTTTAATGTGTGAGTGGGGTTGCCTCTTATGCAGTGCCGCCTGTCTGCAGGTACCTCCTGGATGACCCCGCGGTGTGTCGCGGGAAGACGGTCCTGGACCTGGGGAGCGGCTGCGGAGCCTCGGCCATCGCTGCAACCCTGTGCGGAGCCGCTCGTGTAGTGGCTAATGACATTGACACTGGTATGCATGTATCAAACAATCTTAAAGTAACTCAAGGGAGATACTTTGGGTAAACCTAGCCTTCAAACCCATCACTGTGAAATGTTTCGGATTTAGGAATAACAGAAAATATTTAGCTCCCCCTTCAGACAATTCAATTAGCAAATAAATAAAGGATTATTAGCCTACTGTGTGTAAAGCTTTTTCTTGTCACTTGTGTAAAAAAGATTCAAGAGTAGGCCTATCAAAATTTGCGGTAATTCTGATCATGGAAATTCACCACTATCAACATATTGTGAGTGTTTTTTGTTTTTAAAGTGTTATTGTGTTAAAATCTTTTATCGTCCCACTCCCATAAATACTGCCAAGCATTTTAGTAGGCCTACATAGGCTTAGTTAGACTGATCAATAAATACAGGCATCTTGTAGATAGAGAGTGATGCTCAAAATCCATGGCCCAGCCAAATGGGTTCGGATCCTCCGCCACACTTTCCGTAATAAAGTTTGATTCTTATCGTGCCTGGTCTGGAGGACGGCCAGAGAGGGGTGAGGGATAGGGGAAACTGTAGGGTGGGGGAAGGGAGAAGGGGCACCCCTCTTTCTCCCAAGGTTACAGTAAATGCACCAGGAGATTCAGGAGGTCCTTTGTGAACTTCCAACCATTGGAGACAGATATATCTCCCACTTGCAGTAGAGCCATACACCTAGGTTGCCAAGTTCAGTGGGACAAGGTTCATAGCAAGACAGTATTGTAATGTATCTTCATTAAATGTTATAATACTATAACGAAACAAAATTTTGTTAACAGTGAACCATTCTACTGTCGGCATCTGCCCCTGAAAGATATCTCTGGGCCCAGAAAAAGTTAAGTGATAAAAGTGCAGTAAATGCAGTCTACCTGCGGTTGAGCAAGGCAGGTGTTCGATGATTCTCAGACTCTTCTTTTGAGTGGTGGTGGAGAGCCACTGGTAAAAACCTCAGTGTGTTCAATAGATCAAAAATTAGCAGTAGCCTAGTTTTCTGATAGTTTCTTGCCCTTTCCAGTATAACTCAAAATGGGCTAAAAACCATTGTAAAATGCTGTAATAAGTTAGAACATTCCTACATTTCAGCTGGTGCGATGGAAGATAAAGTACCAAATAAGACTGTTTTTGTGTTACAGTTGCAGCGGTTGCAACCCACATGAACTATGATCTGAACGGCCTGCAGCCGCCCATCTGTCTCACTCACAACATGATAGGTTCACGGCCCGAGAGCTTTGACCTGATCCTCCTGGGTGACATGTTCTACGATGAGGCCCTCGCCACCAGCCTTCACAGCTGGTTGGACCGCTGCATCCAAACCCGCGGCACCAAAGTCCTGATCGGAGATCCCGGAAGAGCCCAGTTTGAGGAGCACGGCATCCGGCGACTCCTGTTTCCGCTGGCTCACTTCGAGCTTCCCAAGTCGGTGAGAGAGGAGAACTACGGGCTGACCCACGCCAGTGTTTGGTGCTACCAACCTGAACTCTGAGGACGACATGCACTCACCCGCAATGGACTATGGGAGGTGTTGTGTAATCATGTTCTACGCTCAGGGTCTGTTTTCACTTGTGGCCGTACCTTTACACTGAAAAATTGAAGAAGGAAAAAATGTTATACCGAAGATGCACATAGACAATATGACAAAGCAACATCAACTTAATGTTGCAAATAAATTCCCATACGCATTTATATTCAGATCATTTGGAGCAAAATCATGCAACCTAAGCACAACATCACTAACTCAGAAAAAAACTAAACAAAGTGTAGGAAATGGAATAAGTAGCCAACATGGTGCCCTACAATGTTATACAACACACTGAAATAAAGATTGTAACATAATTAAAAAGTTTTTATTATTATTTAATATTGACTTTGAGGCTCCACTGTGTATTGTGACATATGTCTTCCTTTTTTTATCAAGTAGTATGCCAGTTGAAGCTCTCAAGCTAAGGCACCACACCCTAGCATTAGAGCAGTCTTCAGTTCACACCAAGTGTATTTGCAGTAATACAGAATAAAAGCAAACCCATAGGGTTATACAAGAAGTGGACAGGAAACTGGGTGTTGTCCTAAACATAATTTGGCTTATCGTCAAATATTTTCTTCGCCCTTGGGGGAGACAAAGGTGTCTGTCTCCCAAGGTTTTAATAACGTCTGGAGACAGGGAGTGTCTCGTCATTGAACCATATGCCAGGTCATGATGACCTGACAGTTCACAGATAAATCATTTCCGCAAAATCTTACTCCCTCCCTCTTTAGATGTCGGTTTCTAAAGCCTGCTATTCAGGTTGCATATGTTGTTCTGCCGATATCAATTTAAAAAAAAATGGCTTACATCAGTAACATACTGTTACTGATGTAAGCCAGGTCCAACTCAGAACATGCAGATTTATGACATTTCGTATTCCAGTTGTATCCATAATAATTGGTTTCTTATATTCCTATTCTAAATACCATTGTATATATCATCATGATGCACAATGTGCCGTATCAGTTGCCTAACTGCAATTACCATCCGCCATAGGTACCACTACTTTTCCTGGTTATATAACCGCTTTGTGCTCAAGTTGCCTACAGTATACTGTTTTTAGGTGAAAAACATATAACATGTCATACATCATATGTTCTGGGTAGTTTTCTGGAACACTCACAAAGCTATGTTGCTGTTAATTCAATTTAACACAAATCTTGACACTTTCTTTAATAAACAAACTGCAAACACGCCTTAATATGCAAACCTCTGTGCTATCTGGCCACATAACACATTTTAAGCCGTACTAAGCAGAAAAGGATGCACACTATGATGTAATGCTATTTACATGCATGTAATTTAATCATGACAGATCTGTGTGTGTGTGTGTGTGTTAGGGCCAGCTATAAGATGGCAGAGCTATAGGGATCTCAGCAGATTCATTTTATCAACCAAACTTCACCTTTTGATAGAAGATGCTCAGAAAACTACATCACCTCCATCTCAGATAAGTAAAACAAGTTGCACATTCTGAGCAATAATATGCATTGTGTTCCCGCTGAAGTAGTTGATAGTGAAAATGCATGACAAATTTAATTCCAATTCAAGGCTGAAAACTTGCTATAATTCCACTCTACCATGGTACTTTATCTTGAATTATTGTATAATTTAACCAAATACTGTAGCTTTCATTTGGCCTTGAATCCAGAAATGACCTCAGAGTGTATGGAGCCCAGAATAGAACATCCCACAGCCAGCTGACCTCTAACCCCAATGTGAGGGCTCACCAAAAGGGAAACAGGAGGTGGAGATAATGTCAGAGGCATGCAATCAAAGCCTTCTGTTGCTGTGTGCCTGTAGCCATGGCTTGCAGCAGTGGAACAAGTATTCAGAACCCTTGGACTAAGAAAAGTATTAAAACCCCACTGTGAAAATACTCCACTACAAGTGAAAGTTGTGCATTCAAAGCCTTATACGTCAAAAAGTGAAAGTTAGCTAGTAAGATTTATGTGCAAAATGTAGGCTACTTAAAGAATAAAAAGTAGTACAGTATGTGACGTGTTATACTTTTATATATACAGGATAAATAATGTGTGTGTGATAAGAACATCATATGTTGCCGTACTGCGGAGAAACAAATATCTAGGTGGTTAATTTACCTGCACTGTTCAAATCTAAATCTAAATCTAATCAAATCAGTTTTATTTGTATAGCCCAATATCACAAATAGACATTTGCCTCAGTGGGCTTCACATTCCATATGACACCCTCTGCCCTTAGACCCTCAGCTCCCTTAGTGGGAGGATTTTTCCCATGAAGGAAACTCAAATCCATGCAGGGTGTTTAATGGATAGGAAGGGATTAGGGAGTGAACAATAGACTACTTGTCCAAAGTCTTATTCTGTATTTGCTTCTTAGATATAGAAGTGCAGAAGTACAAAGTTGCATAACATGGGAATAAACAAGGAAAGTTCCTCAAATATGTACTAGAACAGTAACATTCCACCAGTTTGTCATCTGGAACGAATCTCAAGGCTTTTTCCAACCAAGACAAACAGTGTCTTGGAAAGCTGTGGGTTGTGGTTTTTGACAGTCATGTGACTGCCAATAGAGTTTACTGTTTCTGACGTTTAACAGTTCAATAAACTCAAAAGGGGACATTTCAACATAAAACTCATTGAATAAAAAAGCCATATTAAGACCGTACCTTCAGATACTGTGACATTTATTTTGAAGGAACTTCAGGGTCACAATAAAAACACAAACAAACCCTGCTCTTCAGGAATTGGCAGCAGTAAAGTACCAGTTCTTACTGTGTGTTGGTACAAATCAAATGCTGGAGGGCAATTCACAGAAACAAAGCTGAATAAGTCGATATGTTTGATCTGTAGTCACACAAAAGCCAGTAATACTAGGTAAACACATTCTAATGTATGTAGGCTAGTATACAGCATATTCATTATGTGACTTCTTGGCCTCAAGATGACAAAAAACTAAAAAACAGTTTGTGCTGAGATTAGAGTGCAGGAGTTCAGTGGGAGTGCTTCATGAACTTCAGGCAATGAGAATGAAGCTCCAAACAGGAAGAGAGAGGAGGTGGGGGTATACTGCCAGGGATGGTGATGAATGTGTTGTTAGATTGATAGGGCTCTGTCTGTGTCATGTGACCTACACAAACAGGCCTCAGTCTGCTGTTCTGCTTAAAGGCCATAAAGGTCCCACCCCCCACCGTTAACAAGAGTTTGAAACCCCAAGGTGTAATTGATCACAGTAATTGATCATCTTCTATCAGAGGAACAACACTTAATATTTTAAACAGATGCAGGGGGAAATTCAACACAGGTCATTGAAATAGAATAATTTGAATCAAATTACACTCTCGTGAGATAAATCACTGGTTATGTTTTTGTGTTAGAATATATTTTTAAAGTTGCGACCCGTTTTCACTATAGAGCCATAGCGTAGTAAGAGCTGTATGTAGTTATACTCAGGTGAGGATGACGACAACGACACAGTTTAGCTTCAACTTCAGCATCTGTAATTGATCAGCCTCATGGAGTATCTGCAGGATGATAAAGATATGGCAATTCCCAAAACTCAAGTTAGATGCTGAAGGTATATTTAGGGTAGTTCACTGGCCTGGTATTCAACCTCAACCTGTTGGCTCTGATGTAAAGATTAAAGTGGAAGACATTCTTCTTGTGTTATTCTAGATTATGTAAAGTACAAAGGTATTCCCGGTGACTCTATTAAAACTATAATATACGTGTTCGTTGATCGGATATATGGAAGGTGAAAAATAAAGAATGTCTGAAAAAAGTCTCCGAGTTATAATTGTTGTTTATTATAAATTCACAGGATACAAAAATGCAAGTCAAAAGCATCAAGGAACAGTGAAAAAAGAGAGGCAGATCTTTTCAACATCCAGATCTATTTACAAATCTTAACATGGCTTATGATTGGCTAAATGTTGTCATGTGTTTCATTTGGCTCCTCTTCTGGCTGACGTCATCTTCTGCATTTATGGGAAAGAAGCATGACTATGTCTAGACTGTCTATGTCCTTGAATGTAGCAATGTTTTGGTCAGCTGAGAAACAGAAGGCTTTTGTTTAAAACGATATCACGCGTCTGGTTCTTATCGCTATCTTTATGGGAAAGTTATGAAGGGGTTTTTTATTGCAAAATCATCTCTGCCTCCCTTTCTTTCTCACGAGTCTGGAGTGAGCTGATGATGAAGTTTTAGATCAAGAAACTGAGAGAGTTTAAATCAAGTTAAGAATATATCGATTGTTTCTATTGATTATATTATGAGTAATGTAAATTAATAAGGGGGGGTTATAACATAATTTAATTAATATCAAACTATATTTCCTTACACTCTCATGTAATTCCCTTTTGTAGTGAATATATCTGAGATCATTTTCTGCCTTAGGAAACTACCTCTGCTGAACTCTTGGTAGCACTGCTTCTACTGCTTTATGAAATGTCATCGGCTCAGCATCTTGACTGTAATGATCCCCTGAAGGGAGAAGGTGCGGTTTATCTTATGGACTTTCAAAAACGGAGGTTGTTGCAAGATGATGAAAAAGAGACAGCTTGATGCAGTTGAGGAGGTTCCAGGAACAATTATTTTATTATAAACAAAAAACTCAGTCTGCAATCAAAATAATGAGGCCAATCAAAATATGCTAAGTATTTAGTCAAATTGAAGTGGGGTAGATGCATAGAGGAATATGATAAAAAAGCTCCTGAGGGACCCGCTTGTTCCCTGGCTCTAAGGCCTTTTTATCCTCAGAATCTAATGGCGCTTTTCCACCGCACATGTAGCTCAACTCGACTCAGTTCAACTTGGTTTGGTAGCAGCACGCATAGACTATAGCCCCTTTTACACAGAGATTGCGGCATATTGACGGAACAACATCACTCCAAAATGCCGGCTTTGCTTGCTTCTGTGTTATTTACACAGAACCAAGCAACGTCGGCCTGCTGGCGCATCAGTAGCTCCTTTTACACAGCGTTCCGGAATGAAAGAGGTGCTTGTAAACAGCGTCAAGTGTGACGTAAACATTTAGCGCCGCGCCGGTCAGCTGCTTTACAACAACAACACTGGCTGGTGAATTGAGAGCAGAAGTGCTGGAGCTTGCAGTATGAGGGCCGTATTGAGAGACCGTTGTCAAGGGTATAATGACCGATGCTATAGGATCTACGTCATAGTTTTGATGGATAGACGTCTACAAACAGGGCTACTACTCGTTCAGAAAACAATGGAATACTTTTTCAACATGACTTTGCATGTATCAGGAGAGCAGGGAACACAGGAGTCATGGTTAATGTCCAACAGGAATCCAGTCAAGACGACGTGAGTAGGCTACTTGGCCGCATATTGACAGTTAGACAGTAACTTCAGGCTGCAGCCCGCAATGTAAATGTTCCGCAGTAATTTTCTTCGTGAATTGTGTTATTTATGTTGGGGGATAATGCTTTGTTAGCTAGATGGAGCTCTTGTTAAACATATTGGCCGATTAGAATTATTATTTGTAGAGTGTGCGAGTCTTGAGTTGTGTTAGCAAAACAGTAGCTCTGTGGCCCGTTCGCTATACTTTATCCATTACTTAGCCTAGCCTAGCTTTCCCATTGTACAACGTCTCCTGGGCAGAAATAGACTCATACACTCTGCAAAATGAAGCGCGGGGGTTTGGATTGAGCAACGGACCTTATGATCAGCTAGATTATACGCCGTTCCTTTTATTTGGTGATTTTTACGGGACATCAGGCCGCCGTGGTTAATGTTAAACACACGTCCTTCAACTGCTAACATGGTCGCATGTTTAGAACGTAAGCTATGGAACGTCAAACGCCCCCCTGTTCCGCAACAACAAGCTGGAGCATTTAAACAGAGAGGCGCAACTGATTTTGTCGGGAATCTTACTACCCCCCGAGGTAGTAAAATTCCCGGAACAATCTCTCGCACCTTTCTTCCCTCGTTCCGCAACTGTCGCATTTATACAGCAGGGCGGAGGGCCGAAAGGCCGGCATATTCCCGGCTTTCACTGGCTGTGTAAAAGGGGCTTATGTCTATGGTAGCACGGGTCTTTTTCCACTGCAAATAGTACCTCTTGAACGTGGGCGGGGTCGTCATACAAAGGGGCTGAAAGAGTAGTTGCACTATTAACTGAACCAACCGCCAAAAACACAAATGAAAAATGTTTAAGAAATACCCCCCTTGTATCTGTTTGCTAAAAGAAGTAGTAGAATATTATGACGGGCCATTAAAAGGGAGGGTTGGTATCCCGATGTGTGACTCTGCCACATAGTCAGCTGTAGGGATGCATCACGTAGGTCCTACATCCCTATGCACATTAACACGAGCATGATAAAGTTGACTGTTAAGTGCTTGTTTCAGGATAAGTGTTTTCAAATGCAAGCCGTGTCTCAGCCTGAATATTTTATTGAGGTAATCAGTTCAGTCCGAGGCTTGTAATGTAATCGGGTCTGGGTACTATAGTATAATTCCTTGATTGAAAAAACGGAAAACTTCTGTTGGTTTCAAACCAATAACGGACTGAATTGTTTTTTTTGTCTGAATCGAAAAACAAACAGAACTGCCCAAAGGGTCTGGGTACGACCTTGTGAAACACTATTGGAGGGTGTGCTGTAACGTGATACACAATACAGTCCTTTCCTGTAGCTCTGCACACACATGAAGAAGATCGGCATTGTGACTTATAGAGATCTGTTATTCAGTATAATGGTCTTACTTAATTAAACAGTAATTTTAGAATGTGTTATACCGAAATACACCACAAAATAACAAATACAATAATTCAGTCAATGGAAATGGCCCAAGAATAGAGTTATGATCTCATGCCTTAAGTCCGTATTTTCTGAAAATGTTGTAGCATACATGGAGACACGCTTTTTGTTATAAAGTAGGAGCATTCATGGCCTACAGCAGACTGCATGCAGTTGTCAGGACAAAAATCATAGCAAAACCAAAGCAGATAAGGTGAGTTCATGTAAAAACAATAGATCATGACACTTTCCAAATATCAAGGTTAAACACCCTGGGGCAGATTTCACATCTGTTCACTCCATAGATAGTAAATAATAGGTTCACTCATGTTGGTGGGGATCGGCATACCGACATCCTGTTTCGAACTGTCGCTTCCCAGAAGCCTGGGCTCTGTGCCATGAAGGATCCAATGTTTGTAACTCAGGCACTTATCTAGACCAATTGAATGCTCACCTTTGTCCATGTTACATTTTGTCACAGTCAGTGTCTTAAAATCGAAACAGCCTGATTAATGACTTAAGCGATTGTTTCTGTGAATTAAGATGAAGATGTTCTGATCATCCATTCCTCTCCAGTGGCTGACTAATTGGTGTTGTATCTGCAATTAACATACAAAGACAACCTTTTGACAGTTTCCCTTGTTTAATAGATTGGCCGCCACAACAAAAATGTAATTCACTCTGTGGCTCAGTAAATGTTTGTTAAGAGATAATTATGTGTGTGTGTGTGTGTGTGTCTGTGTTTAGCTGAACCTGAACATGCTTGTCATAAATAACCTTTTATGTATGACGTAGGATAAAGACACCAGGTTAATTTAATTATTTCCCATGGCCAAACAGCCCCAACAAGTTAAACGGGAGTGAGTGTGGGAAAGACTGCAGCTATAAATCAATGCAAAAAAAGTTTATTCAACTATGGAAAAATGTTCTCTTCTTCTCATTTTACATGTCTGTTCCCTGTACCAAGACTTGGTGTCTGTGCCCATTGCTGCACTTTAAATTCTTTCTTTGTTAAATTAGTCTATCCCACCTACTGTATAAGCCACGACACAAGAACCTTTCAGTTCCTCGAAGAGGAGTTCCTGGAACTAAAACTTAGGTAGTGTTGTTTGAAAAGCAGATCATGTAATTTATGACTATACCTGCAGGCATGCTACTCTCGGCATAACCAAACTTTTACATGTCACATTCTGTAGTTGACTTGTCAGCCTGCGGCCATCCTACCCTTCTCTCTACTTACCCTCACAGTGCCGTCTTTGTCTCAGCTGTATCTGAACTGCATTTTTTAAAGACTATTCACACCCTCATTTTTTTAAACGAGAAGTAAACAGAATGGTCCTTTTAGCTAACTGAAAAAAATAATAATGTGATACCCTTGTGAGTAATGAAGAACAAATAAACTAATTTCTTGGAATATCTGACCATAGACTCAACAAATAGCTTGTGTTGTAGAATAACAATCTATCTAAATGAGACATGTTGACACTGAAATGTAATTGTGATATAATACTTGCTGCTAAACATTTGTATTGAAGTGCTTTAAGTTTTATAAAGTCAAATTCATGCTGTAACCTTTGTCCCAGTAACCTTAAAGCTATTAAAACTATTTCTCGTGTTCGTTTGTTCGGATGTATGGAAGGTAAAAAATAAAAGATGACTGGAAAAAGTTTCAGAGTTCTCAGGTGTTGTTTAATGAAGTGAGATCACAGGACAGCATATGCAGGAGTCAGTGACAGACAAAAAAAGAGTCGTGAGCCTTTTCGACAGCAAGGCTTTTTAACATATCTTGACAAAGTCTATTGATTGGTCTATCTTGTTGTCTTGTATCTTCTCGTCCAATCCTCTTCTTCTTCGCTCTTGACCTGAACTATGCCGAAACGTAGAATTATGCTGCTGGCCTTGAAAGTAACTTGTATCTATGGTTTGGTCAGCTGAGTCAGGAAAATACAGTAGGCCTTTGTTTAAGATAGATACATCTCTCTGTATCTATCCTCGTTATTCTGGGAAAAACATGTTAAAGAACTTTCCCCACTATCATGTGTCCTTTCTCTCCTTGTCTCTTAGGGCATGTATATCACATGTTATCAATGTATTAATTGTTAGTTAGGTTATATAAGATTAAATGCAAATTAATGATGGTGGTTATAAGCATCATTAATAATAAAATCCTGACAAAGCCCAATGTTTTTCTTCCACACAGATATGGTTTATGGTATGCTCATGTTCACAAGGTCAAATGTCCATGAGAACTCTGAAGAAACTCTCCCTACCTACGCATATTTCATTAGACAGGCTATGAATTGCAACAGCATCCTCTGTGTAACACACACACATTTTTGCATTATGTGTGTGTGTTACACACACACATTGTGTGTGTATGTGTGTGTGGCCAAGGCCACACACATATGGTCAGAGAAGCACACAAACAAAAACGTGCCAGTATGGGTATAAAGGTTTGTAACATTCCTGTTGACTTCAGTCAATTTCTGTACCACTTGTTGCTACAAGTAATTGATTCCTTGCTATCAAGTACAGATCTACTGACTTTTGATCCTGATTCTTTATTGAAACTCTTGTGTTTTAGATTTTTTTTTTAGATTATATCTGGACAGTATATGCCAATTTTAGATTATATCTGGACAGTATATGCCAATATATGCTTCAAAGACAAAGACTGATGATATATTTGGTCAGATTCTAGGAAAAAACAGACTCCACATATTCCAATATATGCCATGCGGGCATATCCGGATATATATTTAATCTGTGTGTCAACATTAGATGTATCTGGACACGGAATACTTTATGAGGCAAATATGACACTGGATTTGATCTGACATAGTGTATGTAAAAAAAATCTCCAGATATACTCCGGATTCTAGAAGAATAAAAAAGTTAATCTCCGGATTTTGCTGTAGAGAAAATTAACCTTTAGAGATGCCCGCTCATGATACACATATTATACATAATAGCTTTAAATCAGCAGGCCCTAGATTGAGTGGGAAAATCACTAAAAGAGTTATGAATCCTCAGACAGTCTTATTACGGCTGTCTGTCAACAGAAGAAGAAGTGACACTTTCAGGGAACTCTGACTGACCTTTAAGCATATACAAACATAGAATGGAGAAGAAAAGGTTGCGGAATGGAGAAGTATAGGTTGCAGAATGGAGAAGTGCACCATTACATAGGCTAACTAGATGTAAAACTGTCACAATTGACGGTTGGACACAGGGCCTCGAATACCAGATTAATCTAGCTTGATAAGGGCCCCCACTCCTTGCACCCGACAACATGCACACACAACCACTGATACCAGGAGGAGCCAGAAGATCCTCGACGAGAGCCAGTTTGGGTGGAGATACCCAGTGCTCCAACCAGACCGCGTACAGTAGAATACGGCCCGTCTGCATCATTTGACTTTGACCAATGGGACTCCACAAGGGGAATCCTTCAAATACTTTCGCGCACCTTGTCTTAAGCGCCTTTTTTCTGAGAGCTAAACCAGGTTGAACACTCACTCTTAGGTCCGTGCACGTTTAACTGTACGAGACACCTATTCTGCTTTGTGAAATAAATATCACTTTATTAACTAAACCTCTTGACTGGAAACTCCGTCCTTCATGCTATTCTTGTTGAAATATTTTCACAACATTGCCTATGACAAATAGTGATGATATATTTGGTCACATTCAAGCCAAATACAGACCCCACATATTTCAATATATGCTATACAGACATTTTCGGGTTCATATTCTATACGTGTGTGAACATTAGATGTATCTGAAAACAGAATACTATATGAGGTAAATATGTTGAAATATGACCCAGCATTTGTCCTGACACAATGCATGTCAAAAAAAATCTCCAGATATGCTCCTGATTCTAGCAGAATTAAAAAAAGGCAATCTCCGGATTTGGGGGGTTTTCGCGCAGTGGGGGCTTAGTGTGCGTGTTTGGAAAAAGCAATGAGAAAAGAGATTAGAGCATTAGCAGAGATAGCCCGGACCACTATGTACAGACAAGAGCAAGCTACTGGCCTTACTTGAAGAGCTTCCCAACCTGGAGGACTAGTGATGACATCGATCACCAACAACAGAATACTGCCTTCATCAAATCACGTTAGGTAGCCTATTAATTCCGATTTTACCTGGCATATTAAAACAATAGTTTAAAACTTTGCAAGTTTCAAGTACAGAAATAATATAGCTTGAAATTGTGTTAATTTGTTGCGTACCTTGAACGGTCCATTTTCAACAGTTTGTAAGAAAAAACATAAAAAGGGTAACAAGACATCTGTAAAATACTAATCAACATAGTCAAACCTCAAAATTGCTCCCGATAGTTAGCCTGCTATCGGTGTATGAAAGTGTGTGTGTGTGTGTTTGAGAATGGTAACGTGTGTGGTGGCAGATATTCCACATTAATAAGCATTCCAACATATATGTTGGAACGCTTATTAATGTGGAAACATTCTATTTATCGTATCACTCCTGTATGTCTAAGGTTAAAATCTTCAAAAGTGTATCACAGAGTACTCAGACTGTACCTCCCCAACCCCCCCCCCCCCCGCAACAATAAACAGTCTGTCACTGAGCCCTCCCCCTCACCTGACTGCCAATTGAAACACACATCACTATTCTTGATGCTGATCTGACTTGTATTTAAGATGTGACTTGCCATCTGATCGGGGCCATTCTGCTCAGAAAGTCATCGTGGGGCTTGCTGGGTCGAATGGACCTCCATGTTCTTACTGGATAGAACATGAAGCCTCTGTTGTTTGATTGAATACTCCTTGCTTGATTATTAAATACACTTTGTTTGATTATTACAGTCTTAAGATCTCACTTTTCTCACTACACATGCGAGTGGGAACAGGTCTCAATGTAATTTACCTGTGTAAATAAGAAGGTTAGAACCTGAAAAGAGGACTTTCTGGGAACATTATTTAACAAATCTAGTGGCATTGCAACCAAATTTCAAGTTGCCAATTAAATACTAAATATAAACTTTGAGAGAAATAATGGAGAACATTTTCATTCAATCACCCCCAGAAGACATTTCCAAAACTCTCCAAAAATTAACAGATCAAAACTTCGGAAATACATTGGGTCCCCCACTAGTTTGAGAATTTTTCAGTGAAAGTACAGTATTTACCAGTTCAATTATCATTACATTGATTGAGGATATACACCAAATTGAAGCCTTTATTAGAAGAGGTTAAAATAAGGGCTACATTTAGGATTCCTGATGCCACAGAAAACTTCTAATCCGACTGTTTTGTGTCCATTCATGTTCTATATTGTACAGAAAATTGTAAAGAAAAAGTAATTTATTAAGAAATCAGTAATTAAAACATTGAAATTAAACAAAAATGACTACTGTATGTCCGTTCAGTTGTGATTCAGATTAACATCCATACATTAGATTGTCTTTCCCACCAATATATGTGATTAGTGATGTAGAGAATTAAAACAGCATTTTCTAAAAGTACATTTAAAAAAAAAATACATTGCTTGTTTTTCATAGAAAAATATATATATATAATAAGAAATTTTAAAAAAGTAGAAAAATATAATAAAAAAATATGTAGATCAAACACAGTTCATACTGTCAGCAAGTTAAGTTTTTCGATTTACCTAAAGTTGATGACTAGAAAGCTTTAACATCCATGTACAAAAAATGTCTACTTGACAAAAAATGTGACCTGTATACATTATTTAATTATTTCGTCATTAAATGCATAACAAAACTAGAATAACTTTTATTTACTCCTTGAGTACACAGTACAACAGCTAAAATAATTTCTGTAATAATCTTAGATGCTAATTTATCAAATGAGAAATTCCTGTCCGTCTCTATGGCCGCCATGTCATTCATCCACAGACGGCTGTGTCTGCTCCATGTATTTCTGTCGAAACATTCGGAAGAGGAAGGAGGTCTTGGGAGGTAGCGGAGAATACTTCTTCTCCGGATTTGCATGCCATGAACCTATGGTGCAGTTCATTTATATAATTAGGAAACAGTGTAGGAACTGCCAAAAATAACAAATTAATAAAAAGAAGGATAATTGATAATGTTTTATTTGCTTTTATTACCTGATGTTCTCATGAATGCTTTTTTGTGGCGCTTGTCCTTCTTTTCAACCAGGTCCTGTCTATCTGAAAACAAAAAAAGCAGGCTTAGCTGAGAAAGGACAATAAAAAACATAATCACATGAATATATTAGATGTAGGCACAGCAAGATTCCTGTGTTTATTAATCTGGGAAGCATTGGAGTTGGGCTTTCAAACATATTGTCTTATTATGAGGAAATAAATTATGTGCCGAGACGTGTTATTTCCTCTGCTCACCAATGTAGACAGTAAAACACAATTGTTATGTAATCCAAGTGGGTTGGAGTTTCTGACATATAGCAGACAGTCATATTAAACAGAAGAACTTTCAATATTTATTTCACCTTTATAGCAGCCGGTGACCAAACTTCCTGTGTAATTTCAGCATCAATTTTGACCCCTCTCTTTTAATCTGTCTTCTACAAGTCCCCCACAATTCCAGTGCCTCCATTATCTTAATATATTGACTTACCTGGAACAGGATCATTGGTTTCCTTTCTCCCTCTAGGTCCATCAGTGAAGTTGAAGGTTTTTGGTAACACACTGAATTTAAGCACAGTGTTCTGCTGAGGCGTCCCGGCATGGCTTCCATTTTCAGCGTTACTTCTCTCAGGCTGTTTGAGTGTGACCATATACTTCCTTATCGTTTCTACTCCATGTTTTTTTCCTTTGGAGTGGTACCTCCTCCACTTACGAAAATGTTTTCTATTGCAGAACCTCATTTCAGTAGAAACCGGCAGCTTCCCTATGTTGGTGGGGCCAATTCTCTCGGCTTTCTTGAGACTCACCCCAGAAAAAGGGGCAAAAGTGCAACCCTGCATTTTTGTTTTGCACATAATTTTAGTTGGTTGAAAACTTTCATTGCTCCTTGGTTTAACTGAATATTTACCATTTGGGGCAGTTCCATTGGACTTTCTCTTCAAAGGGCTGGGAATCACAGAAATTACTTCAGGAGGCCTTGGTACTGCATTTGACACATCCTCATGAGATCTCTTTCTGACACCTACTGAAGCACACTTGTTTTGTTGTGCTGAGCCAAACAGTGCCAGCTCTATAGGTCTAACATTTGTGGCTAAAGCTTTACCATTCTTTGCATCAACTAAAACCTTCCTACAATTTGAAACGTCCTCAGGTGCAACCTGCGAAACCACATCGACACAGCCTTTGTTTGACTTCTTAAGGAATGGTGGGAATCTGTCAGGACTACATAGGTCCTTGCGCTTTCTTTTAAGATTTTCATGTTTCCCACCTAGTGTGAAAGTTCTCCGGAGGGCAGCCATCGCAGTAATTTCAGTTTGTTCTTCAGTTTCCAATGATAACTGTGTCACATCGTTTAAAGAGAGCTGAGCTTGTCCACAGTTGTCCTCAAGGTATAACATTTGGATGTTATCTTCACAGACAGGGAGATCTTTAATTTTGTTGTCACTGCTGTCTAAAGTACACAACTGTGCCGTCCCTGGAGATTTCAACGGGTTTTGTACACAGTCCACCTCACGGTCTGACTGATTTTCAGTGTCGCTGCATGAGATGTCTTTGGTTTCTTTCTCATTATTGTCTGCACCGCTACTTTTTGTCATTTTCACCTGAACATGTTCAGAATCCTTTTCAGAGTCTGGCATCTGGTTGAGAATTTCACTTTTGCTGGTGGAGAAATCTTCATTTTCACTTCTGATTATAATGCTAGATTGGCAACTAGTTTCTTTAGATCCTTTTTCAAAACATGACTGAGGTTTCTCATCTTCAGCTAAGGCAATTGTTTGACTAAGTTCATTGAATTGATCAGACCAATTATATACCATTATTTGATGGAGGACATTCTCCATACTCTTAGCTTGATTCTCCCCTTCAGTGACAGAGAGACATTTCCTATCAGGCATAATCACATGCAGTACATCTTCCTTTTGAATGGCCATCTCTTCCTGATCAAGGGTATTGTCATTAATATCTTCATGATCTAGTTCTTTCTTGCAATTGCATTTACTCAAAGAATGCGAGTCACAAATCATTTCCATCCAGCTTTTAAGGCAGCAAACATGTTCTAATGGACTGACCAGCACGTTCTCCAGTTTTGAGTCATTCAATGGGACATCTATATCCTTGGGTAGATCACCCTCAACAGAGTTACTTGTTATTGTTTCTGGCTGACTGTCCTTGTCCATGCTTTGTAGCATCTTGCTTTGTCCTTGCTCAAAGATAAGTTTGGCCTCTTCTGGATGCAAAACTTCAATTTGAAATGAGTAAAATGGGTCACTGGAATCTGCACTCTCCGTGTTAGGGGAAGCCGCTTTAACGGTGGAGACCTGTTTTTCTTCAACTGAGTCAATTGGTTTAAGCTCCGTTTTCGACAAGACCTCAGTTGACAACTCACTTACAATATGTAAAGGATTTATGTCAGCTTCCCCAAACTTATCTGGCCGTCTGTCACTCTCTAGTGTGGGAAAACAATGCTTCCAAGACAAATGGAATCCAAACTCTTTATCGATGTCATCTAGCTGCTCATTGACATTTAACCATGAGGATATGTAGGGGGGTTCTGAGTAAACTTCATTATCCTGGAGGACATGATAGCATTTAAGTTGCTTTTCAAACCCATTTTTTACTTGTGACAGTACGACAGAGTCCGAATTTGTGGTGGAGACCTCAACCACATCAGTCATTAATCCCTGGTACCAGCAAGTTTTAATCTTAGTTTTCAAGTCTCCAGGGCTGTCCTTCCAAAAAGTAGCTAATACATTTTGTGGAGGAATTGAGGTTGTACAACTTCCTTCAAGTTTCATCTGAAGTTTTTCTCCATCCAGTATCAATTTATTTAATGAGGCGGCGGTCCATGGGATTGTTGGGATTAAGGAAAGCTCGCAAACGGAGGCCGTTGGATCAGGTGGATTCTCACTTTTGTCTTCTTTACCTCTACCGCACTCTGGCACCTCTACTTCAGTTTTTTTAGCCACCCATGGTGACAGACGTTTGTCAATGTCACTCAAAGATTTATCTGTTGCGGTGCATTCGTCGGATTGAAAGATCGTGTTAGAAGAAGTATGCTCACTGGCAACCGGGAAGCCTTTCTGTGACAATGGTTGCACAACAGCAACAGCTCTTGTGCCTGTGCGACCAGGAGATGAGTGAATGGAACAGTCATTTGCCTTGCCTAATAATAGCATTTTAATAATTTCATTTGTGTTTGCTACAGATGATTTGGTCTTGGGCAATATCATCATTTGAGATCCTCCATGTAAAGATCCAACTAGATTTTCCCTGTTACTTGTAGGGACAAATTTAGTGAATGCCTTA
Source organism: Hyperoplus immaculatus (assembly GCA_949357725.1). Taxonomy (NCBI): domain Eukaryota; kingdom Metazoa; phylum Chordata; class Actinopteri; order Uranoscopiformes; family Ammodytidae; genus Hyperoplus; species Hyperoplus immaculatus. Next base: position 21,939,092 of record OX442354.1, on the reverse strand, counting down.
GCTCCATTACCACGTCCATCTCTTGTTGATGTGGCATATGGGGAAGCAATTGGAATAGAGCCTTTCTGAGGCAATGCATTCATGCTGTGCTGCGCTCCTGAAATGACTCTTTGGTTGGTCTTAGGCAAAGACAGTCCAGAATTGAGTGATAATGATCGTTTGAAGACATTCGAGGTGTCATTTTCAGAAACATTCAATGCTGCAGGTTGCATGTTTTGATTAGACCTTGTCATTCTGACATCACTGACAAACTGCTTTTCTCTGTACTCTGAACTATGGTACACCAAAGGATGTCCATTCGATTCAGCAGGGAATGAGTTACGCAGATCGTCTTCAATTCTTGCGATTATCTGTTGGCTGTGCATTTGCTCTTGTGTATGAGCAGCAGTATTTGAGGGAAGTCCATTTGTGTTTGACAAGGAAACGCTGGTTTCATACTGTCGGCTATAGGAATTTGAGTGAATAGAGGATGTGGCCTTCTCCCAATTATTAAGTCTTGAGATGAGTTGAGTTGGGGGTTGTTGAGCTTCCTGAATCATGTTGGAATTTGTAACATGCAAATTTTGTTCACTTAGTGATGAGTTTGTTGAAATGTTGTTGTTCCCGAAAGAACAAGATGTAGCCATACTGTAACTTGGTGAGGGAAAGGAAGGAAATAATCCATTTTGATTGCTGATTTGATGGTTACTGTGGTGCTGAGCAGCCTGTCTGTTGTGATCCGTCGCAGACCCTAATGTGCGGGTGCAAAGCACTTGTTCATGGGGGAGCGAGGTAGCTGTTGTAAAGCTTGGTGAAACAGATTTAGTCGACTCCCCATTTACACTTTGAAACAAGCTTTGTTGAATCCTACAATTATGTAGATCAGACACCCCGTTACCATGCTGTGTCCTAATGGATTGGTTTCTCCAATGTTTTGACATGTCTTGCTGGGAATATGTACTGTTTGATGTCATCATTTTGTGTGGACTCTGTCTCAATGCATACTGAGCATTATTTTGATGAAAATCGGAAAACTGAAACCCATTATTGACCAGCAATTGAGGGTTTCCATTTGGCAATGGGAGCAATGTATTTTGCACGTATTCGCTTAATCCTTTCATTGAATAATTGTCATTATTCCCCCCAACTGGCTGTTGATAAGAAACTGCCTGATGAGGAACTGCAGAGGTCTGCCAGACTGAAGTATGTTCGTTGCAGTAAGTTCTGTCGCTGTAGGTGAAATGAGCACTTTGTGGTAGCCGGACTCCTTTGTTTGATGTAGTATACTGAGGTGAGTAATTTGCTGTCCCATTCCTCATTGTGTCATGGGTAAGCTGAGTGGCAGTTTGTGAGGATTGCGAGGGTGGTCCAAGCTGTTGGTACTGTCCATACAGCCGTGTACCAGACTGCATTTTGGTCCTCTGTTGAGCCTTAATGTGGTCTGAAGAGGCAACTAACCCTGAAAGAAGGAATTAAAAAATATTAATAGTTTGAAAAAAAAGAAAGGTTTGCAATTTCATGTTGAAAAATCATAACATGTAAAATTGTTATTAGTCAAGAACACATTTCCACTCCTCTAGAGTCCACTGACCGCATCAACCACTAACTCCACTCAGGGGGAGATCTACAGAGGGGCAAGGGGGCAGCAGCCCCCGACTGTAGAGCCTTGCCACTTCAAGCGGCCCCCTAACTTTTGTGTTCTTAAAACTGTACTTGTAAAAACAAACCTCCACACATATAAAACAGGCCCATGCATGCCTAAATATTACATTCAACTAGGGCTGTGAGTGTGTTTCCTTGAGGCTGTTCAGTCAAAAAGTGACGGAACATAAGTAAATGTAATGGACCACCACCATGCTCTGTGTTCGCTGCCGGCGATCATACTATTACAAAGGACAGTAGCCTACAGCTGCATGTTTCATACATCAACATCTCATACAACAATGCTGAGAACCTGCCTGCAGAGGCTAGATGAAAGCGGAATGTGGCACAAAGACCTGTACTTGGTGCCATTCCATAGATAGTAAATGAGGGACAACGGGCGGAGAGCTGTCACTCAAGAGATTGCGCCAATACATTTTAACCTCCGATAAAATAAAAACTAGCGTGGTCCAAAAAAATTCACCCCCCTCAGTGTTGTCATGAAGATATGACCTAAACATACAGACTAAAATGGTTTAGTGGCCCAGGCTGTAAATAGGTTTAATAAGACTTTGAAAACGGCCTATCTAACAAGTGAGTCAAAGAAAAACTGCTCTTGGCACCACCCCCCAGTGGCACTTCCTGGTTACTACAGTTGTGGTCACTTCCTTATTGGATGCTGGTAAAAATCGCTGAGGTTGGGGCTTGTGCCATTCATTCAGCTTGATTAAAGTCTGTAATTTTGTCCTGCTATTAACATGCTCCTACCTCCAACCACAAACAGACAGAGCTAGGAAGTCATCAGGAAGTGGTTATAATTACACTGTTTGTTTCCAACTACGCTCTGTGAAACTCAATTATGTAGTACAAGAGGAGGAACGTATCATCATAACTCGGTTACCTCACAGAGTTGTTCTTTGTTTAGCCTTAATGTAGCCAAGCAAAGCTGACTTCCTGTGAATGCCTACTACATCTCTTTCCTTTCTTTAATCTTAAGCTCTCACGTCACCTACGCATATCTTACTATCCGCCATCTTGCCCTCAAATCCCCCTTTTTCCCTCTCCACAAACAAGTCTGTGATTTATTTCACTATAGTAACTCAAGTTGCTTCCTCATTAGAATCTTCATCAAAATGAATGGAGCTACACCCGAAGAAGCTAAAATTGTGCAAATCAGAACGGAGGAGGATCTGGTTCAATTCCGGAGGGAAGAGGACCTGATCAACCCAAGCAATCGAGAATGAGCAACACAACTGTAAAGCCTATCAACAGTCAATCAGAATAACATTTGGTTAAACGGCTAGCAAAAACAAAACAAACAAAAGTTGAAAAAAAAAAAATCAAATCAAGAAGACAATAGCCTATTGTTGTCGGTAGGCCAGGCTCTATTGATTTTCTTCATAACGCATATCAAGATGTAAACTGCTGGACCTCACCCACCCCCTGAAATCCCAGGAAAAGAATGGTCCTCTGACACTTTAGTTTGATGGTTTTCTTAATTTGGAAAAAAAAAATTACATGATGGCCTAACATTAGGGCTGGGTATCGTCAAGGACTTCGCGATACGATACGTATCACGATACACTGGTCACGATACGTTATATCACGATATATTGCGTATCTTGATATATCACGATATATTGCGATATTCCATAAACAAGTTGCCTTGTCAAACATAACAGCACAATATATTGATAATTGCACAGACAAATGAAGTCAATACTATTTAATTCACAACTTCCTTTACTATTTTCTTCCTTTTTTTTTGGTTTTGGCATATGATCAAACACTGCTGCAGCTGCCATAACATCAAAATAACAAATTCAATTCACTCTTGTACGAACTGTACAGGACACACTGAAAATGAAAACACATCAGTGTGCTTTTGTGGCACCGTGAATCTTAAGTGTTCTTATAAACAAAACTGATTTAACTTCAAGTCAGTATCCTATAGACTCAGGCCTGACAGCAGACATGGGTTTGAATCTGACCCGTGGTTGTTCTCTGCATTTCATTCCCTCTCTGCCCCATTTCATATCTGTATCTCTGCACTGTCAATAAAGCCTTGAAAAGCAAAAAATAAATAAATCATAAAAAAATTAATAAAAAAAATATCGATTTTTGGTTATAAAAATCGATACTGATATCGCGAAACTAAGTATCGCGATATACCGATATTTTGACACAGCCCTACCTAACATACAGTGGCTTGCAAAAGTATTCATACCCCTTGAAATTTTCCACAGTTTGTCACGTTACAACCACATACGTACATTTATTTTATTGGGATTTTATGTGATACACCAACACAAAATGGCGCAACATTGTGAAGTGGAATGAAAATTAAACGTGTTTTTTTTAAATAAATAAACTGAAAAGTGTGGCGTGCAAAAGTATTCAGCCCCCTGAGTCAATGCTTTGTAGAATCACCTATCGCTGCCATTACAGCTGCAGACTGATATTTATTGCCCTTTCTTCTTTGCAAAATAGCTCGAATTACAGATTCAGCATCAGATTGGATGGAGAGTGTCTGTCAACAGCAATTTTCAAGTCTTTCTCAATATTCTCAATTAGGGCTGGGCGATATGGACCAAATCTTATATCACGATATAGGTAATTTTATATCACAATATGGATATATATCACGATATAGTATTTTTCCTTTAAATTCAATGGATTACAATAACCGTACTGAACTTTAATCACATTAGATTATTTTCATCTTTTGCTTGGAACTTAAATTTCTATACAAAAGAGAAACTGGTGCAAAATACCACACCAGTCTGGCTTTAGTCAGTCAGTGCAAAATAAAAATGACAGCATCAACCAAATAGCCTACATTTTCTAATTGATAGTAGCCTATATCAAAATAATGAAAGACTTGAATTTTCCTGCAGTATTTGCTCATCTTCATTTAAAAAAGCTGTCAAAATTAACTAGTGAGCAAATGTCTGATAATACTTTAACTCCAGCTTCAACACAAATAATATTTTCAAGTTTGACATGTTTTAAAGTTACATAAAAGCAGCCTTGCTGGCTGTCTCCAACAATAACAGCACAGGGGTGAAGCCCAGAGTAGGCTAAATATGTCATTATTTGCCGGCTAGCTCACGAGAGCTAACCCATGTAGTTTGCGGCTTAAAACAGGCCTACTCTGCGTCACGGCAACAGCACGCTGAAGCAGCAAGCAAGTTTCCTTTGCCCGATGACATTTTGACCGTTAATACCAGCTGCTCTGCCACCGTGACACGGAGTTGGTTTGTTAACTGTAGTAATGGCGCACCGGAGCTAGACAGCTAGAGCAACAGATGAGGCTTCTTCTGTTGAAGGTAGAAAAGCTGTATTGCAGCCCAGAACTCTGCTGCAGAGCGCCGTGTGGCGCGGCGGTGTAACTGCAGTGTAACTATAGGGACCATCCCCACCGTGAAATATGGTGGTGGCAGCATCATGCTATGGGGAGGCTTTTCTTCAGCAGGTACAGGGAAGCTGGTTAGAGTTGATGGGAAGATGGATGGAGCCAAATACAGGGCATAAAACCTGTTAGTGTCTGCAAAAGACTTGAGACTGGGTGTACCCTAAACATACAGCCAGATTTACAATGTATTGGTTTAAATCAAAGCATAGGCATGTGTTAGAATGGCCCAGTCAAAGTCCAGGAGCATAGATGGAGCGGGAGGCAGCTGTCCCTCCGAGTCCCTATAGTTACACTGCAGTTACACCGCTAAACCCTGTGTTGGCAAGAAAATTTCATGTTCTGATCATGTAAAAATATGTCTCTTTAGAGCAGTGGTTCTCAAAGTGCGGCCCGAGGGCCAATGGCGGCCCACAGAAACATATCTGGCGGCCCGCATTGAATTATGAATTATAAAAATAAAGTTTGTCACACACAGCGAGTCAGCGCGCTGCTGTGCCATGCAGCCCGGCGAAGAGTAACTGACCTGCCCCGAGCATCCGAAGGTGAAGTCAGTTTACCCTTGTGAATTTTAAACACAACAATTTAACTTAAAGTTAAATTTGTTATTAATGTAATGCAATGTAAAAGTAGCTAATTCATCAATAAGAGCACACCCATTTATTGTTGGCCAAAAGGGAAATCACTCGCTTATGACTTGTAGGAGCATATTGCCCTTTTATTAATTTGTAGGCCTATTGTAGTACAGTAGTATAAAAATATTTAAAAAAAAACTTGCATGATCGGATCCATACAATTTAACAGTGGGTAGGAGCTAGGGATGGGCATTTTAAGAAATTCAATTGATCGATCATCGGGAAAATTAACGAGCAATTATCGATTAATCGTTATCTTTTTTTACATATTAAAAAATGCCAACAGAACATCCAAAATACAGCGTTTTTACCATAGACTGTATACAAGAGGTTTTTACTCAATTACATCTTTATTCCAAGATCTTCTAGGCAAACAAATCTATTAAGACAAGGCAACTTTTTTAAATAAAATAATAATAAAATGCGGCGCTGGTTAAAGCCCGAGGCTATGAGCCAACAAGGAGCCAATGCTACGATACCTTTTAAAGTTTTAACACATATGCGCCTCCTAAGATGCTGCCAAAGACTGCATAAGGGCACGGCACGTTTCTCTGAGTGGTAAAGGACCTAACGTTACTTCAACTAATAAACAAAATGTGCAAATTAGTTCCCTGATGAAGGCGAAGTAGGAAAGCATAGACGCTAAAGTTAGCCGCTAATGCTAGCGGCGCTAACGTTAAACAGGGTCGGCTTTAGGCTTCAATGTACAAGTGGTACATAATTCGGTTTCTTTAAGTGTTGTACAAGGTTTCACAATGCTTAATGAACTTAGTTATTTTCAGATCTAAAGCTGTCCGATGCCAAACTTCGCCTTAACTTCTTGCTGTTTAAGTTTTGCCATCTACGGCAGCTCGCAGGCTGCTGCCTGAGCCTGTTCTGTTGTCTCCTACTACTAGTTAAATATCTCCCCCTGCTGGTAGGATGTTTAATTGCTGCCCATACAGTCTGGTGCTGCCACATAGTGAAACTCATTGCTGTGCTGCGGGACTCACACTGCGCAACACAACGGCTATATGATCGATAACAATTTAACGTGATCGACAATATTCTTAACGAGCAATGATCGAGCAATCGATTAATTATGCCCATCCCTAGTAGGAGCAACACTTACAGCACTTACAGGCCCCACCTGAGACCAACTGTCCAGGGAAGAGAAACACTTACAGAGCTCCCCAGAGACCTGTAAGAGCAGGGAATCAATTCCCCCAAGGGGGCACAGGTGGTCAAACAGATGGCCTAATGGACACTAAAAGGAATAAAATCGATCAAAGGTCAAAGCCATCAATCAAATTGACAGAGATGTAATACTCTGTTTCCTGTCCAGGGACTACAGATGAAAATTAGCTTATAGCTAAATCTGGTACTGCTTATGTGCTGTACATTGTCCCTGTTCAATAAACAAATAAATAAAATAAAATAATAAATCAAAACCCTTTGATTTAATTAACTCTCTCACAAATTACTGCACAAAAAATAACCAGAATGCACAAAATGAAGTGTTTGAACCTCAAAGCCCTTCATTTATTAATTAAAATTTGTTAATTACATATTACTGGATGCAGACCAATACACGTAAACTGTAAAGACGCAACCTGGTCATTGAAATTATTTCAGTTTTTTCCAGTCCAATGTTGGGTTCCTAAATTGGCCCTCGGCCTCGGCTATCAAACCAAAACCAAAAACGGGAAAACTGTCAAGTTATCACCGTGTAAAGTGCCCCTAATAATAACATATGATGACACGAAAAAAAATCCAACTAGCCTATGCCCTATGGGTTGTTGACGAGATAATGGACCGTCGGGCTTATGGCATGAGTCGTTTTCATATTAAATGGAAAGGCATGAAAAGCTTGTGGTTATGATAAGGTTAGACCAGTGACGTGCGGTCAGGGTAGGCAGTGCCTACCCTGGCGCCGTGTGCAAAAAAATAAAATAAAAATAAAATAAAATATTTTTTTTATTTAATAAACTTATATTTGTATTATTACTGTTAATTATTTCGATCTTTACATGTAATCCGCGATTACTTTAAAAAAGTGTAGACGTTTTGATTCGAAACGTGGCAGTAAGTTACGCCAAAAAAATATTGTGCCTTTGCTGTTTCCCATTCATTGTGTATGGCAAAGAATCAGTGCCTTTGCGCCTATTCATAGAGCTGTTAAGCGGAAGTGCCTTACTTCCGGGACATGGGACCTCTCGGCTCGAAAAATTACAACGGTAGTCAATGGAAAGAAATGTATTATTTTCTGGTCCCAGTCATGAAATGCCTTCGATTACACATATGTTTTGTATGGATTTAGATGGTATTTTTTCGTGCAAAGAATGGAACAATTTAGCGAGTAGAAGCTGGATACGGTCAGGTTTTGTGCAGAGCGCTTTTGTGGACTACAGCTCTTCGCTGCTCTTGACACTTATGATATACGTCACCACCAATCGCACCCGCTTAGCTCAGAAACATGGCTGTGTCTTTAATGCACTTTACCGCCTTCTTTCAATGACAAGACAAAAGTCTTCAGCATGGCGAAAACCACTACACAAGTGGACATGTGGAGAGTTTCAATTTCTCGAGTGGGGAGATTGTTGGCGTTGTCCACGCCAGCCATTAGCATTAGCACTGTCAGTCGAGAAGTGGAGGGAATGTGTTGAGGTGATGTCACATAGGCGACAAGACTTGTAGTTGTTCTCGTAACATTTTTTCAAAAGCCGTTAGACGAATAATCATACAACATACCGTCAAACTCTTCACATGAAAAATTATCATTTAGACCCATACAAAACATATATGTAATCCAAGGCATTTAATGACTAGGACCAGAAAATAGTAGATTACTTTCCATAGACTCCCATTCATTTTTTTTCAGCCGATAGGTCCCATGCATGGACATATAAAGAAATGGACACCGTATTGAAACATGGCGCCCATTCATTCCTATGAAAGCTGCTCATAGGCGCAGAGAAGCAACAAGGAAGTATAATCCGGAAATTCCATACGGCCCAAAGCATGACGTAGCATAGACGTAGCGGCATTATGGACCTATCAAGAAAGAGGGCGGCAAGCGTAGCGGACTGGAGGCGGGTGTCTCGTTCTGTAGCATCTAGCCTGGCGAAAACAAACTGAAAGCCGTTAAAAGCCGTTGGGCTAATAAAACGCTTAAGGTGGCGTTTTGAAATGAGAAAACTTACATTTTAATAGTATATGGTCTAAAGATAAGTATGAGCCTATGATTGATATCCAGAAAAAATGTGCAGAGACACAATCTTGTTCGCCGCTTGTACTGTGTGGACAGGGACATCTGCCTACGGGCCGCATGAAAATAAGCTCCACCCGTTACCATGCAATACCAATGGGTTGGCCACATGTCCATGCTGGCTGCTCGGAGAAGGCAGCATCCTGGGGGCCTGGTCCCATGCCCCGTAATTCCGCCACTTCCGCTTAACAGCTCTATTGTGGACGGCAAGAAAAAAAAAGTGTTCGCGCATGCGCACTTGATTCTGTATTATTTAACATTATAATATTTTTCATTCGTCTAACCGTTAGACGAATGAAAAATATTCCTTTTGCCTTGACCACAGATTATTTGCGAGTTAACCCCAATAGAGTGCAGCTAAAAATGTCTTCCAAGTCCGACAAAACGTTATGTTATGAGCTCAATGCACGCTAGTTGGGGAAATATTTATTTAGTTATGGTAAATTGATTATGATCAGTTGACATTATTTTCCAAACTGGAAAAAACACAAGACCTTTTCCCATTCTCAAGCTTAAATGTAGCTAGCTATAGTGGGCTAATGTCCCCTTTCTAAATCCATACGAGTCTATCGCCATGTGGTAGATTTCTACACAACGCCTGAAACCAACTTCTGCTCACACTCGAGCTGTTGAACTTACTTTTAAATCTCGTAAGGGTCCAATTGCACCGGAGGCGGAAACAAGAGTAGTCCTACAAGTGAGCAAACAACTGCTCCATATAGGTGGCGTTCAATAATCCATATTCCCATTAGTGTCCGTCTGGTTTGACTCGATGTGCAAAATCCTTCCTCCTCCTGCTGCTGCTGCTGATGATGCTGCTGCTGAACTCTCAGCTAAACTTTGCTCACGTTTGCTCCCCCTCTGCTGAGCTATTTGCAGACCCATGGAGAAACGAGAAGCCCCTGACTGCGGCCCGCAGCCAACGTTGAGGGGGAGGAGACATTGAGGGGGCCGGCACATTGAGGGGGGGGAGCCTAAGACCACATTGAGGGGGACGGCGCTCAGAAGTCAGGGCTCTCACTACTGTCTGTCACTCTCTCACATTCACTCCTCACGCAGGCTAATGCTAGCGCTGTTAAGCTAGCGGGAGCCCACGCTGTTAATTAAATACAAACACATGGCACGGGAGTGTTGTGACTGGCTATCTTTCTTGCAGGGTACCTATTATAATGTTAAACGTAGCCTATACTACTTGCTGTAGTTTGGTCTGACTTTGGCAGTTGGCATTGTTACATCCGTAGTAATACCAAAATAAGAGTCCTTGTTACATCCAGTTTAGCAATATCAAAATAAGAGTCCTGCATGGAGCAGTAGCATACAGGGAATGGGCCCTTTTTGTGCCAGCGATCACACCATTTTTGATCAAAGATATGGTTTTACTTCATATTTTTAACTAATATCAATATTCTTATGATTGCCATAAATATTTAAGACATAGTTAAACAAACAGTATATATTTTTTATAAGCTTAAAGGAATACATACCATAAAGGTGTGACAGGGTTGAAAATGGTAAAGGGGTTGAAGGGGACATACAAATTAGAGTTTATTTTAGACTCAAATTGCTTTCAACATGCATTAGGTAAAAACAATTCTAATAATTCATTTTAATGAATAGATAACTTCACGATCACAGTACCGGATTGGTGGAATGACTCAAATAAATTTTGTGAAACAACATTTTATCAAGCTGACCTGGCATATTAAATACCCCTTTCTTGTGAAGAGTGAAGACCCATAGCTATTATGGATTGTATCCACAGAATATACATGCTGTTACAGCCATCCTGTTCTTTACCTTGAATATGTGTGTATTAATTATTAGTATATTAATTGAATTATTCGATGGCAAGGGGCGTGTTTTGGGCCGCAAATTCGCCTGAGAATGGCAGCCGGTGTCAGTCTGGCAATGTCACAATCAAGTGCAGACACTGTGGAAACATAAGTTTGACCGCTTTAATTTAAATGTTTGTTTTCCAGCACCTTAACACCGTATATTAAACACCACAGTTAATGCCCCGGAGGCATCGCTTCGCCTTGCTGTGACACATGCATACATGTATCCATGATCAGTTAAAGCCTCAAAGTGTTATATGCCTGGAGAATCCTGTCCTTGTTCGGGAAGGAAATCTTTTCAGTAAGGCTTCACAAGTGTCATCTATAGTCTACTTACAGCAGTGTGTGTCTGGAAATATTGTAAAAAATGCAATTAATCATTTAACAATTCAAACATCTTTATTTTAAGATACTTTTGTTATTGAGTCACATTTTAGGTCAGCCCTGAAACACTACAGCTTGTGAAAATAAACAATATTAACGGTTTTAATAGATTGTGCAATTGTCCCTTTGTTGCTGTTAAAATAGACTCATCCATAGTGAATTATGGTGACTATGGCAAGAGAGAGTATAAGGTCAAAATAAGGACAATATGTGTTCTTTGATTGTTCTACACTTTATTGATTAGTTATCTTTTCTGTTAATAGTTTACTATGTATTTTTTGTAGTTGTTATTTTTACATTGTTCTGTTGAATAATAAGACTGTTGTTGGGGCTGCTGTGATTGGTGTAACTTAATGTGCGTCACACCTATAGCATTTAGTTATGTCTAATTGAGGTATATTTTTAAGCCTTAAATGTGGTCATACTTTGGGGTCACAGTGACCCCTTCATAGTTCCCCATATCTTATTTTGACTCTTACTTAATTCATAGGCAGCTGGGCCTGCAACCGTCACAGACAGACAGGTACAGGAGTTCTCTTTAGCACATGTCACATTGTTTACAGTGCACACTTAATCATTTTACATACATATATACTTGCTTTTGTAAGTATAGATCTCATTGCTGACCCTTGGGAGACACAACACTAATTTAACACTCACAGGATCATCTATGTCCTCATAAGTGAACTGTTACAAGATAGCAAAAGCAATCAACATAGTAGGAAGGGATGTCCATTGTTAACCTGTTGACCTTTAAGAAGATATTTAACCGGTTAATACTATAGGTTAAACATAAAATTATCTAAATGTTTCTTATACCTGGTTATTATTCCAAGTAGGGCCTATGCTACTGCTGCATGCAGGACTCTTATTTTGATATCACTAAACCGGATGTAAGAATGCGTTCTTCATGCAAATAATTAAACAAGTCGTTTAGGCTATGCTTAACTTTATAATAGGTCGATGGTACGCAGCAAGAAAGATAGCAAGTCATAATACTCCCGTGCCATCTCTCTGTAACATTTAATAAAGAGCGTGGGCTACCGCTAGCTTAACGGCTGCAGCGGACCTCTACGAGTGAATATGTGAGAATGAGACGGACAACAAGCAGACAGCGAGATTCTGCTCAAGCTCCCCCCCCTCAATGTGCCGGCCCCCTCAATGTCTCCTCCCCCTCAACGTCTCCTCCCCCTCAACGTCCGTCTGCGGGCCGCAGTCAGGGGTACTTGGGAGAAACCATAGATAGTATAATATAAGAGAAACGGAGCTCCACCGGAAATACGAAATTTCTTCTTCGTTTATTTTTACTGGCGGCGATCACCCAGCGTTTCTTCTTCTTTTTGTTTTACTGCCGGCGTTCACCTAGCGGTGAATAATAACAAGACACAGTTTCTACCGGTTATGGTGCTAGACAGTAAAATAAGTCAGTTTGTTAAGGGTCCCAAGTGGCCAGGACGGTGGTAAAAAGTAGATGTTGAGGTAGAAGATGAATGAAGCAACAAAGCTTTGTGTACATCTTCTGAAATCCGTCTCTTTAATTCACAATTATCACAAGTAGGCCAATCACATACAAATATAAACTCTTATAAATAAAACACAAAAAGTGCCACCACATTAAAATAAACAACACGTTTTAAAAAATGGGGAGTGACTGTTTCCTTTGTAGATCCTGATTGATTTTACCAGACCCATTGTCCTCTAGTGATTAATTATTATATAAGTTCTATATTCATATTAGGCTATTTAACGAGGCTCGTCTGTGACTTTGTGATCATGGAAGTGAACAGTAACGATCGCGTGCAGCCGCAGAATGAGATAGGCTACATACAATACATTAGGTTTATTAATCCGAACAGTTAGCATTAGCCTGCACTGCTGCAACAAGACTCCAACTGACACTACGTAAAGGCTATTTACAGCTTCGTTTATGAGGAAAAGACAAGCATTTGTTTCCAGGACTTCAAAGATAAAAGTTCAACTTTTTCCAACAACCCCAAAGCTTTAAATATATACATGGTATTTTGCCCCATCTGTAAAATGGAAGGGTGTTCATATAATTGTATGTTGACAATTACTTTATAAAGCTATTAAAGAAAGATATCATTCGTTCATTGGTCAAAGAAGTTGTCCCTCCCGGAACGTTATTTCATTGGTCGAAAACCATTAATTTTACTGTCTTTTACTGTCTACTAGCACCATAACCGATGGAAACTGTGTCTTGTTATTATTCACCGCTAGGTGAACGCCGGCAGTAAAACAAAAAGAAGAAGAAACCAAGAGTACCTATTTGCAGACCCATGGAGAAACCATGGACCTATAAAGAAATGGACAGCGGACTGAAAACCGTTGGAACGTTGAAGCCATTCATTCCTATGAAAGCTGCTCATTGGCGCAGGGCGACCATACAGGAAGTATTCGGCTTCCGCGTCCACGGTGCCAACACGCCCCTAAAGCGTGACGCGCAGTGTACGTTTCACTGACGTTCTTGGATGAAGAAAGCAGTGTAACCTCCCGCGAAAACAAACTGAAAGACGTTGAAAGCCGTTGGGCTAATTTAAATGCGTTTTTAAATGAGAAAACTTCAGTTTTATTAGTACATGGTCTAAAGATAAGTATGAGCCGATGATTGATATCCAGAAAAAATTTGCAGAGACACAATCTTGTTCGCCGCTTGTATTGTGTGGATGGGGAAATCTGCCTCAGGGCTCCATGGAAAATAAGCTCCCATTCACAGCATGCAGTACCAATGGGTTGGCCACTAGTCCATGCTGGCTGCTCGGAGAAGGCAGCATCCTGGGGGCCTGGGAGAAACGGAGCTCCACCGGAAATACGAAATTTCTTCTTCGTTTTTTTTTACTGGCGGCGATCACCCAGCGTTTCTTCTTCTTTTTGTTTTACTGCCGGCGTTCACCTAGCGGTGAATAATAACAAGACACAGTTTCCACCGGCTATGGTGCTAGTAGACAGTAAAATAAGTCAGTTTGTTAAGGGTCCCAAGTCGCCAGAACGGTGTTAAAATGTTAAGGTAGAAGATGAATGAAGCAACGAAGCTTTGTGTACATCTTCTGAAATCCGTCTCTTTAATTCACAATTATCACACTAGGTCAATCACATACAAATATAAACTCTTATAAATAAAACACAAAAAGTGCCACCACATTAAAATAAACAGCTCATTTTAAAAAGCGGGGTGAAAGGCATAACGTCTGCCACATAAGGTGACAGTTTCCATTCTAGATCCTGATTGATTTATTACCAGATCCCTTGTCCTCTAGTGATCACAGTTTTAATTATTATATAATTTCTATATTCATTAGGCTATTGAACGATCGATGCTCGTCTGTAACTTTGTGATCACGCAATGAACGTAACAATCGTGTGCAGCCGCAGAATTACATTTCAACCAGACATAAATAGCCTATGTTCATATTAGGCTATTTAACGAGGCTCGTCTGTGACTTTGTGATCACGCAAGTGAACAGTAACGATCGCATGCAGCCGCAGAATGAGATAGGCTACAATACAATAGGTTTATTAATCCGAACACAGTTAGCATTAGCCTGCACTGCTGCAACAAGGCTCCAACTGACACTACGTAAAGGCTATTTACAGCTTCGTTTAAGAGGAAAAGACAAGCATTTGTTTCCAGGACTTCTAAGATAAAAGTTCCACTTTTTGTGTTTCATTTATAAGAGTTGATATTTGTATGTGATTGACCTACTTGTGAATTAAAGAGACGGATTTCGGAAGATGTACCCAAAGCTTCGTTGCTTCATTCATCTTCTACCTCAACATCTACTTTTTACCACCGTTCTGGCCACGTGGGACCCTTAACAAACTGACGTATTTTACTGTGTACTAGCACCATAACCGGTGGAAACTGTGTATTCACCGCTAGGTGAACTCCGGCAGTAAAACAAAAAGAAGAAAACAAATTCAGAGTAGGTTACAATTCTGACCAATGAAATGAGTTCGGGGCGTGGCTTCCGGTGGAGCTCCAGAGTAGGGTCCAGCTGCAGCCCCGGAGAACGACACCCTGGCGTGACGGAAGTAACCGTGGTGTGACGGAAGTGATTTTTGACTATTTAGCTTCCATGACATGTCTGCTATGTCACTAACCCTAACCCTAACCACCCAACTGTGATGCCTGAACCTAATCACCAAAACAATATAAATAACACAAACTTAGTATCGGTCTGCTGTCTTGTTATTGTTTGACGTGACGTACTCAAGATGGCCGCCGCCGTGTTCTGTCAATGTTCTATCTGTATTCTAACCTCTCCCGTCACACCACGGTTACTTCCGTCACGCCAGGGTGTCGTTGTCACGCCAGGGTGTCGTTCTCCGGGGCTGCAGCTGGACTGTATTGGAGCTCCACTTTCCCAGGCCCCCAGGACTGTGCCGTCTCCGAGCAGCCAGCATGGACATGTGGCCAACCCATTGGTATTGCATGGTGAGGGGTGGAGCTTATTTTCATGCGGCCCGTAGGCAGGTTTCCGTGTCCACACAGTACAAGCGGCGAACAAGATTGTGTCTCTGCAAAAAATTTCTGGATATCAATCATAGGCTCATACTTATCTTTAGACCATATACTATTAAAATGGAAGTTTTCTCATTTCAAAATGCCACCTCAAGCGTTTTATTAGCCCAACGGCTTTTAACGGCTTTCAGTTTGTTTTCGCCAGGCTAGATGCTACAGAACGAGAATGATTCTACTCCCGCCTCCAGTCCGCTACGCTTGCCGCCCTCTTTCTTGATAGGTCCATAGTGCAGCTACGTCCATGCTACGTCATGCTTCCGGGCCGCATTGAATTTCCGGATTATACTTCCTTGTTGCGTCTATGCGCCAATGAGTAGCTTTCATAGGAATGAATGGGCGCCGTGTTTCAATCCGGTATCCATTTCTTTATATGTCCATGCACTTTCCCCATGGGTCTGCAAATAGGTGCCTCTCGAAGAAACGCTGGGTGATCGCCGCCAGTAAAAAAAAACGAAGAAGAAATTTCATATTTCCGGTGGAGCTCCGTTTCCCCATGTGTCTGCAAATAGGTGCCTCTTGGCTGAGTCGGCTCCGTCTTCTACTTCCTTCTTCTTCTTCTTCGTTTATTTTCCGGCAGACTGTATGCCTTTATGGCACAATACTGCCACCCACAGGAGGAAAAAAAATATTCCAAATGGGCCTATCCTATTTCCAGAGGAATAATCCAGGGGCCTTTATAACATCCACATTGTAATCCTAACAGTTTTTATAGTCCCAGGATGGTTCTCAATGGGATTAAGGTTAGAACCTGAACAGAGGACTTTCTGGGAACATTATTTAACAAATCTAGTGGCATTGCAACCAAATTTCAAGTTGCCAATTAGGTACTAAATATAAACTTTGAGAGAAATAATGGAGAACATTTTCATTCAATCACACCCAGAAGACATTCCAAAAATTAACAGATCAAAACTTCGGAAATACATTGGGTCCCCCACTAGTTTGAGAATTGTTCAGTGAAAGTATTTACCAGTTCAATTACCATTACATTGATTGAGGGTATACACCAAATGGAAGCCTTTATTAGAAGGTTAAAATAAGGGCTACATTTAGGATTCCTGATGCCACAGAAAACTTCTAATCCGACTGTTTTGTGTCCATTTATGTTCTGTATTGTACAGACAATTGTATAAAAAAAAAGTAATTTATTAAGAAATCAGTAATACAAGCATTGAAATTAAACAAATGAAAACTGTATGTCCGTTCAGTTGTGATTCAGATTAACATCCAAACATTAGATTGTCTTTCCCACCAACTTCCATTGATATGTGATTAGTGATGTAGAGAATTAAAACAGCATTTTCTGAAAGTACATTAAAAAAAAATACATTGCTTGTTTTTCATAGAAAAATATGATGCAAATATTGCAAAAGAAATTTAAAAAAAGTAGAAAAATATAATAAAAAAATATGTAGATCAAACACAGTTCATACTGTCAGCAAGTTAAGTTTTTCAATTTACCTGAAGTTGATGACTAGAAAGCTTTAACATCCATGTAAAAAAAATGCCTACTTGACAAAATGTGACCTGTATACATTATTTAATTATTTCGTCATCAAATGCATAACAAAACTAGAATAACTTTTATTTACTCCTTGAGTACACAGTACAACAACTAAAATAATTTCTGTAATAATCTTAGATGCTAATTTATCAAATGAGAAATTCCTGTCTGTCTCTATGGCTGCCATGTCATTCATCCACAGACGGCTGTGTCTGCTCCATGTATTTCTGTCGAAACATTTGGAAAAGGAAGGAGGTCTTGGGAGGTAGCGGAGAATACTTCTTCTCCGGATTTACATGCCATGAACCTATGGTGCAGTTCATTTATATAATTAGGAAACAGTGTAGGAACTACCAAAAATATAACAAATAGATAAAAAGAAGAAGAATTGATAATGTTTTATTTGCTTTTATTACCTGATTTTCTCATGAAAGCTTTGTTGTGGCTCTTGTCCTTCTTGTCAACCAGGTGCTGTCTATCTGAAAACAAAAAAAAGCAGGCTTAGCTGAGAAAGGACAATAAAAAAAAACATAATCACATGAATTATATTAGATAGGCACAGGAAGATTCCTGGGTTTATTAATCTGGGAAGCATTGGAGTTGGGCTTTCCGCATTTATCAAACTTGCGTGGAAACTGGTGCAGATTCTGGCGCAAATACCTCCCTACACCAGGTATCGCATGGGATTTATCAAACAGTCGTATCTCGCCAATCTCAGTGTACGCCATGCCATTATTGATAAATGCGGCGGCTGAAAACAATCGTATCACGTCCCTATATTTTCTCAGTTTAGAGGCCTCGCCCAGAGGTTTTACGACATGGATATGCGCATTACGGCAGAGAAGAGGAACTTATCTGAAGTAGAAATTGACAGAATAACAGCGAAAGTAGAAAAAAAAGAGTTTCATTTCGGAGCATTACAAGCGGCATCAAAGAACGACAGAAGGCAGCAGTTAGGAAGGAAATAACTGCTGCAGTCAACAGCGTTGGTGTTGACAAAACGATCTCCAGCTGAGGATTTTGCATTTTAGGTGTACATCAGTAGGCTATCGCTCAAATGCTATAAAACAGCATATACAATTATATGTCGCCATTTCTTTACATAGATGAAGAAAAAGTGGTCTGACTCAATGGTCCCCATAAAATAAATACATGTCTGCAGAGATTTGAATGATTAGAATGTATTGACCCTTTTAGATAGCACTACTCAAAAGGGTTTTTAAAACAACATTTTGCGTTTTACTGTATGACAGCATGCGCTTGGCGCGAGTGGTCAGCCCGGCCGTCAGCTGCACAAGCCGACCCGGCAACGATCAGCTGTGAGAGCGCAGGCAGTCCTGCTCCACCAGCAGATAGGAAAAACGTGCCGGTTAACGGTGGAAATAAATCGCTCGCTTAAGCGATCAATGACACATTAAAAGAGGAACAAACATCTAAAAAGTGCGTCAAATAAATAAAATTTTAAGCTGAATGTTGTACCGTGTATTTTTTATCATAAAGAGCAGTGTAGGCCTACTACATATTTAATACTTTGGCTAACATTTTGAATGAATGCAGCTCCTGTGCCTCAGTGTCCCCCCAGCTGCTCCAAGACGGAGACAGCTGCCCGCAGTCCCATGCAGCGCTCTTAAATGGCCGGTGTGCGCACTATTGAATCAGCTCTCCTACTCAGTTGAGTAAAAATAAGCTGCACATTTTTAAGTGATTAATATCTTTATTTCGGTCTGAGCAAACACTGCATTTGTATTATCTTCTAATAATTGTCCAACAAAGTCATCGGCTACCCGGCACAGCCTGCACTGGGAGTCCATGCTGTTTACAAACTTGCGTACACGCGCTTAGAGCTGGCGTGGGATTTTAGCGTATCCTACGCTTACGTCCATATTGATAAATGCCGAGGTTTGCGTGGAAATGTGCGTACACCCACTTTTCTGGTCTACGCACGGTTGATAAATGAGGGCCATTATGAGGAAATAAATTATGTGCCGAGACTTGTTATTTCCTCTGCTCACCAATGTAGACAGTAAAACACAATTGTTATGTAATCCAAGTGGGTTGGAGTTTCTGACCTATAGCAGACAGTCATATTAAACAGAATAACTTTTAACATTTATTTCACCTTTATAGCAGCCGGTGACCAAACTTCCTGTGTAATTTCAGCATCAATTTTGACCCCTCTCTTTTAATCTGTCTTCTACAAGTCCCCCACAATTCCAGTGCCTCCATTATCTTAATATTTTGACTTACCTGGAACAGGATCATTGGTTTCCTTTCTCCCAGTGAAGTTGAAGGTTTTTGGTAACACACTGAATTTAAGCACAGTGTTCTGCTGAGGCGTCCCGGCATGGCTTCCATTTTCAGCATTACTTCTCTCAGGCTGTTTGAGTGTGACCATATACTCCCTTATTGTTTCTACTCCATGTTTTTTTCCTTTGGAGTGGTACCTCCTCCACTTACGAAAATGTTTTCTATTGCAGAACCTCATTTCAGTAGAAACCGGCAGCTTCCCTATGTTGGTGGGGCCAATTCTCTCGGCTTTCTTGAGACTCACCCCAGAAAAAGGGGCAAAAGTGCACCTCTGCATTTTTGTTTTGCACATCATTTTTGTTGGTTGAAAACTTTCATTGCTCCTTGGTTTAACTGAATATTTACCATTTGGGGCAGTTCCATTAGACTTTCTCTTCAAAGGGCTGGGAATCACAGAAATTACTTCAGGAGGCCTTGGTACTGCATTTGACACATCCTCATGAGATCTCTTTCTGACACCTACTGAAGCACACTTGTTTTGTTGTGCTGAGCCAAACAGTGCCAGCTCTATAGGTCTAACATTTGTGGCTAAAGCTTTACCATTCTTTGCATCAACTAAAACCTTCCTACAATTTGAAACGTCCTCAGGTGCAACCTGCGAAACCAAATCGACACAGCCTTTGTTTGACTTCTTAAGGAATGGTGGGAATCTGTCAGGACTGCATAGGTCCTTGCGCTTTCTTTTAAGATTTTCATGTTTCCCACCTAGTGTGAAAGTTCTCCGGAGGGCAGCCATCGCAGTAATTTCAGTTTGTTCTTCAGTTTCCAATGATAACTGTGTCACATCGTTTAAAGAGAGCTGAGCTTGTCCACAGTTGTCCTCAAGGTATAACATTTGGATGTTATCTTCACAGACAGGGAGATCTTTAATTTTGTTGTCACTGCTGTCTAAAGTACACAACTGTGCCGTCCCTGGAGATTTCAACGGGTCTTGTACACAGTCCACCTCACGGTCTGACTGATTTTCAGTGTCGCTGCATGAGATGTCTTTGGTTTCTTTCTCATTATTGTCTGCACCGCTACTTTTTGTCATTTTCACCTGAACATGTTCAGAATCCTTTTCAGAGTCTGGCATCTGGTTGAGAATTTCACTTTTGCTGGTGGAGAAATCTTCATTTTCACTTCTGATTATAATGCTGGATTGGCAACTGGTTTCTTTGGATCCTTTTTCAAAATATGACTGAGGTTTCTCATCATCTTCAATTAAGGCAATTGTTTGACTAAGTTCATTGAATTGATCAGACCAATTATATACCATTATTTGATGGAGGATATTCTCCATACTCTTGGCTTGATTCTCCCCTTCAGTGACAGAGAGACATTTCCTATCAGGCATAATCACATGCAGTATATCTTCCTTTTGAATGGCCATCTCTTCCTGATCAAGGGTATTGTCATTATTATCTTCATGATCTAGTTCTTTCTTGCAATTGCATTTACTCAAAGAACGCGAGTCACAAATCATTCCCATCCAGCTTTTAAGGCAGCAAACATGTTCTAATGGACTGACCAACACGTTCTCCAGTTTTGAGTCATTCAATGGGACATCTATATCCTTGGGTAGATCACCCCCAACAGAGTTACTTGTTATTGTTTCTGGCTGACTGTCCTTGTCCATGCTTTGTAGCATCTTGCTTTGTCCTTGCTCAAAGATAAGTTTGGCCTCTTCTGGATGCAAAACTTCAATTTGAAATGAGTAAAATGGGTCACTGGAATCTGCACTCTCCGTGTTAGGGGAGGCTGGATGTGTTGGAGCCGCTTTAACGGTAGAGACCTGTTTTTCTTCAACTGAGTCAATTGGTTTAAGCTCCGTTTTCGACAAGACCTCTGTTGACATCTCACTTACAATATGTAAAGGATTTATTTCAGCTTCCCTGAACTTATCTGGCCGTCTGTCACTCTCAAGTGTGGGAAAACAATGCTTCCAAGACAAATGGAATCCAAACTCTTTATCGATGTCATCTAGCTGCTCATTGACATTTAACCATGAGGATATGTAGGGTGGTTCTGTGTAAACTTCCTTCTCCTGGAGGACATGATAGCATTCAAGTTGCTTTTCAAACCCATTTTTTACTTGTGACAGTATGACAGTATGAAAGTCCAAATTTGTGGTGCAGAACTCAACCACATCAGTCATTAATCCCTGGAGCCAGCCAGTTTTCAGCTTAGTTTTCAAGTCTCCAAGGTTGTCCTTCCAACAAATAGCTAACAAATATTGTTGAGAAAATAAGGTTGTACAACTTCCTTCAAATTTCATCTGAAGTTTTTCTACATCCAGTATCAATTTATTTAATGAGGCAGCGGTCCATGGGATTGTTGGGATTAAGGAAAGCTCGCAAACGGAGGCCGTTGGATCAGGTGGATTCTCGCTTTTGTCTTCTTTACCTCTACCGCACTCTGGCACCTCTACTTCGTTTTTTTTAGCCACACGTGGTGACAGAAGTTTGTCAATGTCACTCGAAGATTTATCCGTTGCGGTGCATTCGTCGGATTGAAAGATCGTGTTAGAAGAAGTATGCTCACTGGCAACCGGGAAGCCTTTCTGTGACAATGGTTGCACAACAGCAACAGCTCTTGTGCCTGTGCGACCAGGAGATGAGTGAATGGAACAGTCATTTGCCTTGCCTAATAATAGCATTTTAATCATTTCATTTGCGTTTGCTACAGATGATTTGGTCTTGGGCAATATCATCATTTGAGATCCTCCATGTAAAGATCCAACTAGATTTTCCCTTTTACTTGTAGGGACAAATTTAGTGAATGCCTTAGCTCCATTACCACGTCCATCTCTTGTTGATGTGGCATATGGGGAAGCAATTGGAATGGAGCCTTTCTGAGGCGATGCATTCATGCTGTGCTGCGCTCCTGAAATGACTCTTTGGTTGGTCTTAGGCAAAGACAGTCCAGAATTGAGTGATAATGATCGTTTGAAGACATTTGAGGTGTCATTTTCAGAAGCATTCAATGCTGCAGGTTGCATGTTTTGATTAGACCCTGTCATTCTGACATCACTGACAAACTGCTTTTCTCTGTACTCTGAACTATGGTACACCAAAGGATGTCCATCCGATTCAGCAGGGAATGAGTTACGCAGATTGTCTTCAATTATTGCGATTATCTGTTGGCTGTGCATTTGCTCTTGTGTATGAGCAGCAGTATTTGAGGGAAGTCCATTTGTGTTTGACAAGGACACGCTGGTTTCATACTGTTGGCTATAGGAATTTGAGTGAATAGAGGATGTGGCCTTCTCCCAATTATTAAGTCTTGAGATGAGTTGAGTTGGGGGTTGTTGAGCTTCCTGAATCATGTTGGAATTGGTAGCATGCCAATTCTGTTCCCTTAGTGATGAGTTTGTTGAAATGTTGTTGTTCCCGAAAGAACAAGATGTAGCCATACTGTAATTTGGTGGGGGAAAGGAAGGAAATAATCCATTTTGAGTGCTGATTTGATGGTTACTGTGGTGGTGAGCAGCCTGTCTGTTGTGATCCGTCGCAGACCCTAATGTGCGGGTACAAAGCACTTGTTCATGTGGGAGCGAGGTAGCTGTTGTAAAGCTTGGTGAAACAGATTTAGTTGACTCCCCATTTACACTTTGAAACAAGCTTTTTTGAACCCTACAATTATGTAGATCAGACACCCCGTTACCATGCTGTGTCCTTTTGGATTGGTTTCTCCAATTGTCTGACATGTCTTGCTGGGAATATGTACTGTTTGATGTCTTCATGTTGTGTGAAATCTGTCTCAATGCATACGGAGCATTGTTTTGATGAAAATCGGAAAACTGAAACCCATTATTGACCAGCAGCTGAGGGTTTCCATTTGGCGATGGGAGCAATGTATTTTGCACATATCCTTTGTTTGATGTAGTATACTGAGGTGAGTAATTTTCGGTCCCATTCCTCATTGTGTCATGGGTAAGCTGAGTGGCAGTTTGTGAGGATTGCGAGGGTGGTCCAAGCTGTTGGTACTGTCCATACAGCCGTGTACCAGACTGCATTTTGGTCCTCTGTTGAGCCTTAATGTGGGCTGAAGAGGCAACTAACCCTGAAAGAAGGAATTAAAAAATATTAATAGTTTGAAAAAAGAGAAAGTTTTGCAATTTCATGTTGCAAAATGATAACATAAAATTGTTATTAGTCAAGAATACTTGCGATCGGATTGCATTTACCCGCACTGTATGTAAATCAACATGTACATAATTTCCGTTTGTATTGGTGTTTTAACCGGTGGGGTTCAAACAAGTGAACATACAGGGCTGTACAGTGCCTCTGTTTTAATCGCATTTGCTATTA
This sequence comes from Hyperoplus immaculatus, assembly GCA_949357725.1. Classification (NCBI taxonomy): domain Eukaryota; kingdom Metazoa; phylum Chordata; class Actinopteri; order Uranoscopiformes; family Ammodytidae; genus Hyperoplus; species Hyperoplus immaculatus. Next base: position 21,915,316 of record OX442354.1, on the reverse strand, counting down.
AAATGCATTATGTGCGAAGATAAATACAAGTCTAGGTTGACGAGATAGGCTACTGTCTCATTTAGACAAGGAGGAGCGATGCAAAGCACTGCTTAGAGGGCTCTACATTAACACTTGCCAAATGCGGGTAAATATCATAGATAGTATATAAAAGTTAAAACTCTTAGGCGAGTAAGTTATTACGCCACTTTGGCTGGTGAAAGATGTGTGCTCGACGGGCGGCTTTTCTAACGTCTGCTACACTCGTCACCACCACCAGTACACGGCTTTCTACAGTTAAGTTACTGCACATGTGCGAACAGAATATTTCCTGTGGGCCTACACTTTAAAAGCCTGTTACTAGTCAAACGCAAGTTGACTTTTATTTTTAAGCAGATAAGAACAGGAAGTCGTTACCTTGCAGCTCACCAGTCAATAGCAGCGATTTCCGTGTTTTGAGATTTACGCAGTGAAATGAAAACAGAGGACAGAAAGCTTGTCATTTGCAATACTAGCAGATGCAACTAATGTTCATGAAGCTTCTATAAAAGCTGCATGAACGCCAGTGATGCATTTTCAACATATTTCCGCTCAAGCAGGGGGCGGCAGTTGAGTATGAGGTCCCTAATGTGGACAAAAGTCACATTCTGTTTCCACTACCAAATGAATGCGGACACATGCGACGTAAACCACCTCCGAAAGTGGTTTTTGTGATCCGATATCAATGCGTCTTGAGAGTGTTTTCACCTGTAGTTAGAGCTGTATTCATGTGATCAGATCACAAAAAACACATGTTAAAGAAGAAAAATGGAAACGGGGTCTAACTCAACTCAGGGGGAGATCTACAGGGGGGCAAGGAGGGCAGCAGCCCCCAACTGTAGAGCCTTGCCATATCAAGCGGCCCCATAACTTTTGTTTTCTTAAAACTGTACTTGTAAAAACAAACCTCCACACATATCATACAGGCCCATGCATGCCTAAATATTAAATTCAACTAGGGCTGTGAGTGTGTATCCTTGAGGCTGTTCAGTCAAAAAGTGACAGAACATAAGTAAATGTAATGGACCACCAGCATGCTCTGTGTTCGCTGCCGGCGATCATACTATTACAAAGGACAGTAGCCTACAGCTGCATGTTTCATTCATCAGCATCTCATACAACAATGCTGAGAAACTGCCTGCAGAGGCAAGATGAAAGCGGAATGTGGCACACAGACTGTACACGGTGCCATTCATTCAGCTTGATTAAAGTCTGTAATTTATCCTGCTATTAACATGCTCCTTCCTCCAACCACAGACAGAACTAGGAAGTCATCAGGAAGTGGTTATGATTGCACTGTTTATGATTTTCCAATTACGCTCCGTGAAACTCAATTATGTAGTACAAGAGGAGGAACGTATCATCATAACTCGGTTACCTCACAGAGTTGTTCTTTGTTTCGCCTTAAAGCAGCTCCGAGTAACATTTAAATATCTTTTAAACAGCCTCATGTTTCCTCTCATAATCATAAATTACCTTTAACAGCAAACGAGACCATCAGTGCAAAGAAAGGCGTTTTTATATAGTTTTTATTACTGCTTTTGGTCTGGTCGTACACCCAGTCCGATTTTCGGTTTGCTCGTTCAGGCTCTATGGTCACATATCTGTATTGGTCGCAGATTTCAGTGTGGCGCTGCAACGCGATTTGAGAAGCCTATCCCTCCAGGTGAGGGAAGGGGAGCGGGAGCCTTGTTTGAGACAGTTGTTTGTCGTCATAATGACTGATAACGGGGCTGAACCATCAAAGAAAAAAAAGAAAATGCAATGAAGAAAAGCTAAAAGGGAGAGTGATAGGCTGGCGGAAGGGCGTTGCCAAGCAACGTATATACACAATTTCTCGGGAGCGAATTAGACTGCAGTGTTTACTCCTAAATTAATGAGCGGTAGCCTACTAAAACAAAGTTTACTTTGCCTCACCAGGATCATCGGATGACCATTATTCATCTGAAATAGTCATTATTTACAACAACATAAACACATTACCTCATCGTGATCCATACTAACTGCCGTCTCTCGTTCATTCACTTTGTGTGAGGGCACGGACTCTTTCAGCTCCGTGAGAGGTGACACTGCATCAACTCATTGCAATCAGGTGTGTGTAGCACTGACTGGCATTAGTTGATGCTGTGTCACTAACCACTCTCATGGAGCCGAAAAGAGTCCGGTGCCCTCACACTTTCAACACACGGACATGCACTATATTGCTTCCTGATCATTTGAGTCTCGCACGCCCGGCACGCGCTATGTAAGAATGCCGGATTCCTCAACCTGAACAGCACTCTGGTGGAGCTCGGACAGCTTCTCTTTGTTTTTCAAAATCTCCTGTCTAATGACGTACATTTACATAAAATAAATAGGCCTAAATAAAATAGCTTCAAATGACAATGCCAGAAAAAAATTGACATTACATTCAAGTTTAATTAAGAGAAAAAAGGTTCTTGAATGCTAGAGCTACAATAACATAATAACAAAGTGCAAATAAAATGTTTGTGTATGACTTGTAAACTGAAGTCAGATTTTGTATTACAAGATATAACACAAATGGTTTGAACCATGAGATTGGAAGCACAGACTGCATACAGTGGAATTCGTTGACAGAACAAAAACAATGCAGTGCAAAATATGCAGCATAATGTTAAACGCTCGTCTAAGGCTATGATGTTAAATCACCTTAGAAACACACAATGCCTTCGTCCGGGCAAAGCAGCGTTTCACAGTGAGATCTCGCCAGGGAGCCGCCGCACAGAAGAACTGCTTTGTGGCTAAAATAACCGGGGATTAGGGCTGGGCGATATGGACCAAATCTTATATCACGATATAGGTAATTTTATATCACGATATGGATATATATCACAATATAGTATTTTTCCTTTAAATTCGATGGATTACAATAACCGTACTGAACTTTAATCACATTAGATTATTTTCATCTTTTGCTTGAAATTTAAATTTGCATACAAAAGAAAAACTGGTACAAAATACCACACCAGTCTGGCTTTAGTCAGTCAGTGCAAAATAAAAGTGACAGCATCAACCAAATAGCCTACATTTGACTTGAATTTTCCTGCAGTCTTTGCTCATCTTCATTTAAAAAAGCTGTCAAAATTAACTAATGAGCAAATGTCTGGTACTACATTAACTCCAGCTTCAACACAAATAATATTTAAGTTTGACATGTTTTAAAGTTACATAAAAGCAGCCTTGCTGGCTGTCTCCAACAATAACAGCACGGGGGTGAAGCCCCGAGTAGGCTAAAGATGTCATTATTAGCCAGCTAGCTCACGAAAGCTAACCCATGTAGTTTGCAGCTTAAAACAAGCCAACTCTGCATCACGGCAACAGCACGCTGAAGCAGCAAGCAAGTTTCCTTTGCCCGATGACATTTTTGACCGTTAATACCAGCTGATCTGCCACCGTGACACAGAGTTGGTTTGTTAACTGTAGTGATGGCGCACCGGAGAGAGAAGCTGTATTGCAGCCCAGAACTCTGCTGCAGAGCCCCCGTGTGGCGCGGCGGTGTAACTGCAGTGTAACTGTAGGGACTCGGAGGGACAGCTGCCTCCCGCTTTATCTATGCTCCCGCCACATGAACTTTTTTTCTCCGCGGTATAAACGGTATGGCCAAATCTCTCCCGGTAGACACTTTCATATCGTCCACGATATGATATCGTCATATTGCCCAGCCCTACCGGGGATATTCTCCCCGTTAGCGATTTCACTGGGAAAGACTTCCGCGATCTGATTGTAGATCATGAAAACACAGAGCCATGTCGGCAGACAAACTGCGCGACTATAGGAACTGTCCAGTGAGCAGAGTCCCTCCGTTCGTTTCTGTCTACAACCGACACAATCACTGGAGACGCATTCACAGCGTTTAAATAAAGCCTCTCATTTGTATTACCATCGGGGCTTTGATGCAAATACTGTAACATTACGGCGGCAGCTAAAGGAAAAGCGCAGTTATCACTTAATGTTTCTGCACCTCAACCTCTGCTGTGGGAAGAAAAAAAGGGGGCAGAGTAAGTCGATTGATTTGTTGACTCGCAGGCGGACAGCAGACAGCTCTGCCAACGGAGCTAGAGTGCTCCCGCTTTTTGCTCCGCCTGTCAAAACGCCCACGCATCGTTTGTCCACTGGCCTTTCATTAAAAAATATATTATATATTATGTTTATTATATTGATAAACACTGCTTTCATTACGACTCAACGCACATTTCAATGAACCATGATGTAGTCTACAAAAAGATACTGAACTGTGATTGGCCGTTACTGGCCCGGGCGGGCCAGTGACTGGCCAGGGCGGGCCAGTGACTGGCCAATCAACTTGCCCTGCATATGATTTTACTGGCCCCGGGCCAGCGGGCCGTTGGTTATGTCAAACCCTGGCTAAGGCAGCCGCCTAAGCAACGCCAGCCCCCCGCATTGACTACCGTCTTTGAAATGCATTTAGTAATTTTAAGGGGAAAACGCATTGTATTTATTATTTCAACTATTGAGTTTTTTTTCAAACAGCTTCTAGTGTAGGCCAAGCAGATTTATTTTCAGAATTTTCAATGTTGCTTTATTTTTATGTTTTAAATTGGGATATACATGTTCCAAAATGACCAATTACCTCTGTATTTAAAAAGAAATCAAGCAAGAAGGCTTAAAATAACCATTAATGAATTATAGGCTATCGCATCACAGTAGGCCTATTGTCCACAATACTCGCACAACAGTCCCCCATCCAAAAAGGAACTTTAAAAAGTTGAATTTGCACTTTGATGTGCATACACATGTTAAGTGTATGGTCCATTATTTGTATTTAGTATGTCTGCATGGTATTGCACCAAAACAGTAGAAGTTTTCTTTAATTGTGCTTTATAGCCTACTGTCTAGGGCTGCAACAACGAATCGATTACTAAAAGCGTTGGCGAATCAACGAATTTTGTCATCGATTCGTTGAGTCGCGCGATTAATAAGTCACTTGTAGGCAGACAATATAAAATAGATGGAATTATGACCTATCTTGAGCTATGATCATTTCAGCAATTAAAGCAATAATACAAGTTATATTTCATCAAAATAATAGAAAAGTATCAATAGTGATATCAATAAAGACTTGGATCGTTAAGGAGTCTCGAAAATGGTATCAATATCAATAAAAATTAAGGATCTCCTGTCATTTGAGAGAAATTAAGATGATTTAATTTTTTTAACCGTTAGTATTTACCGGTTAAAAATCTTATCGTTTGACTGGTTTTCCATGGACATACTGTATAAATGTATATCATACATTGTATGTTTTTTTGTATTATCCCAGTTAAGTTTATTTAATTTTTTTTATAATTTAATATTACTTTTAATAGTTCCGGGACGTTGGAGCAATAACCTGGTGTTTTGACACTTCAGTTTGTACTGTGAATTTGAAGTAATGTTCAGTTTTTGAATTAAGATGCAGCATTTACAAATGTTTGATCCATCGATTAATCGAAAAAATAATCGACCGATGAATCGATTATTAAAATAATCGTTAGTTGCAGCCCTACTACTGTACCTGCACACAGGGGCTCCCATAAGGGGTAGAAAGTGGGAAAGCTTGATAGGGTCCAGTCACTAGGGGGGCCCCAAAAAAAAATATATATATATATATATATATATATATATATATATTTTTTTTATTTTTTTTTTCTGGGGCCCCCCTAGTGGTCCCCCTAGTTAGCTAGGTCATCTGGTTGGGCAGGTGACCTAGCTAAGCGCCCCCCCAAAAAAATTTTTTTTTTTTTAAATCTGGGGCCCCCCCTAGTGGCTGGCATTATTTCTAACAAAAATATTCCTGGCTGAACTTTCTATAACAAAAAAAAACATTTTATTCAATGTTACTTGGGTAAAATATATGATATTTTATATTGAAAAACTAAAAATAAGTCGGTTTCTTTCCCCCTTATAACGCCTTGTTTCCACATACGTGTGTCACTCGTGTCCGTACATCCGTTAATTTATGGATGGTGCTTCTAATGTCCAACAGAAGGAAATATGTGGGTCCGTGTCTCTGGCAATGCCACAGCGATCGCAGGCACTCTCACTTGTGTCATTAAACTAATAAATCTGACTGTATTTCATATCAAACTGATAAAAACGACCCGACTGTATATAGATTATCACGTTCAATGTATGTATGTATGTATGTATGTGTGTGTGTGTATATATACAATCATATGAAAAAGTTTGGGAACCCCTCTCAGCCGGCATTATAATTGACTCTGCTTTCACACAAAAAAGATAAAAGTGGTATGTCTTTAATTTACCAGGAACAGCTAAGTACTGGGATGTTTTCCAAACAAAGATTTTTTGAAAAGCAGTATTTGGTTGTATGAAATTAAATAAAATGTGAAAAACTGGCTGTGCAAAAATATAGGAACCCTTGTGGTTTTGCTGATTTTAATGCATGTAACAGCATGTAAAACTGAGGACTTTAAACACAAAATTGGTTGGATTATGTTGTTAAGCCTTGAACCTCATATAAAGGTCTGTTTAATCAAGAGAAAAGGTATTTTAGGTGCCTAAATGCAAGTTGCACTTCTCTTTGACTCTCTGCAGAAGTGAGACAGAATGGGATCATCAAAACAGCTCCCAAAAGATCATAAAAACAAAGATTATTCATTGTCATGGTTTAGGGGAAGGCTACAAGAAGCTTTCCCAAAGGTTTCAATTGTCAATTTCTACTGTAAGGAACGTTGTCAGGGAATGGAAGGACACAGGCACAGTTGCAGTTAAACCAGGGTCTAGCAGACCAAGAAAAGTACAAGAGCGGCATATGCGGCGGATTGTGAGAATGGTTGCACACAACCTACAGATCACCTCCAAAGACCTGCAAGAACATCTGGCTGCAGATGGTGTATCTGTACATGGTTCTACAATTCAGTGCAATTTGCACCAAAACATCTGTATGGCCAGGTGATGAGAAGGAAGCCCTTTCTGCGCCCACGCCACAGTTACAGTTGCATGGAGTATGCAAAAGCTCATTTAGACAAGCCAGATTCATATTGGAAGAAAATGCTTTGGACTGATGAGACAAAAATAAAGTTATTTGGTCTTTATAAAAAGCAGACGTTTTGGTGCAAATTGCGCTGAATGGTTGAACGATGTACAGATACACAATCTGCAGCCAGATGTTCTTGCAGGCCTTTGGAGGTGATCTGTGGATTGTGTGCAACCATTCTCACAATCCTCCACCTATGCCGCTCCTGTTTTTTTCTTGGTCTGCCATGCCTTGGTTTAACTGCCACTATGCCTGTGTCCTTCCATTTCCTGACAACGTTCCCTGCAGTCGAAATTGACAATTGAAACCTTTGGGAAAGCTTCTTGTAGCCTTCCCCTAAACCATGACAATGAACAATCTTTGTTTATCAGATCTTTTGGGAGCTGTTTTGATGATCCCATTCTGTCTCACTTCAGCAGAGAGTCAAAGAGAAGTGCAACTTGCATTTAGGCACCTAAAATACCTTTTCTCATGATTAAACAGACATTTCTATGAGGTTCAAGGCTTAACAACATAATCCAACCAACTTTGTGTTTAAAGTAATCAGTTTTACATGCTGTTACAGGCATTAAAATCAACAAAACCACAAGGGTTCCTATATTTTTGCACAGCCAGTTTTTCACATTTTATTTTATTTCATACAACCAAATACTGCTTTTCAAAAAATCTTTGTTTGGAAAACACCCCAGTACTTAGCTGTTCCTGGTAAATTAAAGACATACCACTTTTATCTTTTTTTTGTGAAAGCAGAGTCAATTATAATGCCGGCTGACAGGGGTTCCCAAACTTTTTCATATGACTGTATATATATATATATATATATATATATATATATATATATATATATATATATATATATATACACTCAACAAAAATATAAACGCAACACTTTTGTTTTTGCTCCCATTTTTCATGAGATGGACTTAAAGATCTAAAATTCATTCCAGATACACAATATTACCATTTCTCTCAAACATTGTTCACAAATCTGTCTAAATGTGTGATAGTGAGAACTTCTGCTTTGCTGAGATAATCCATCCCACCTCACAGGTGTGCCACATCAAGATGCTGATCTGACATCATGATTAGTGCACAGGTGTGCCTTAGACTGTCCACAATAAAAGGCCACTCTGAAATGTGCAGTTTTTTGCTTTATTGGGGGTCTGGGGACTCAGAACCAGTCAGTATCTGGTGTGACCACCATTTGCCTCATGCAGTGCAACACATCTTCTTCGTATAGAGTTTATCAGATTGTCAATTGTGGCCTGTGGAATGTTGGTCCACTCCTCTTCAATGGCTGTGCGAAGTTGCTGGATATTAGTGGGAAGTGGTGCACGCTGTCGTATACGCCGGTCAAGCACATCCCAAACATGCTCAATGGGTGACATGCGCGGTGAGTATGCTGGCCATTTTCAGCTTCCAAGAATTGTGTACAGATCCTTGCAACATGGGGCCGTGCATTATCTTGCTGAAACGTGAGGTGATGTTCATGGATGTATGGCACAACAATGGGCCTCAGGATCTCATCACGGTATCTCTGTGCACTAATCATGATGTCAGATCAGCATCTTGATGTGGCACACCTGTGAGGTGGGATGGATTATCTCAGCAAAGCAGAAGTGCTCACTATCACAAATTTAGACAGATTTGTGAACAATGTTTGAGAGAAATGGTAATATTGTGTATCTGGAATGAATTTTAGATATTTAAGTCCATCTCATGAAAAATGGGAGCAAAAACAAAAGTGTTGCGTTTATATTTTTGTTGAGTGTAAGTATATATATATGTGTGTATATATACACTCAACAAAAATATAAACACAACACTTTTGTTTTTTCACATACTTTTTAATCATCTAAACTGACTTGGCAATCAACATTAACTGATTAAAAGGACATCAAATGTAAGCTAACCTAGCAAAACTTTCATAAAATCTCTCCGTAATCCACGGCAAAAGTTAAAAAATTTTAACCTATATAACGGGCTTACTGGACAACAATATTATGGAGGGGAGGAGTTTCGGAGGCAAAACAAACATTACGGAGAAACACAGGAATAAATGTGGAAACGAGGCATAAGTGTTGCATGCAGCAGGGCAAGCGTTAGCTTGCTCAGCGATGCCAGGACATAAATCGGGGTGCCAGAAAAGAAAGGAAAAGAAAAAGAGGGAACTTTCAAGGGCTTTAGACCCCAATAAAAATGTGTTGGCACATTTTTTTCAGTCAGCGAAAGCTAGCAGCAGCCTGGCTGAGCCTGAGGGAGAGCTGAATGATAGCAGAGCCTCTGCTAATGTTACAATGCAAACCTCTGCAGACAGAGATGAAGATGAGGAAGTTGAGCAGTTTATGGAGCCAGAACTCCAAACAGAAGCTCCTGAACAAAAAGAGAAGGATGAGCAGAGTGTCGGCTACCATGATCCAGGGAAATGGCCTGACAGAATATCAGATTTAGTGAGGGAGAACATTGTCAGGGCACTGGCAGGTGTGGACAGCGTCTCTTCCTTAAACAGCAAGTCGGCCAAAGATTCTGAAGGTAAGCCTTTTCCAAACTACTTGTCATATGCCAAAACTGCAAATGGACGGGAGAAAGTGAAGAGGGACTGGCTATTGTTTAGTGAATCCAACCAGTCATTGCACTGTGTCCCGTGCATACTGTTTTCGGATGAATTAGAGAAGAAGTCGGCAAGCTCCCTTAATAGTCGAGAGGGCTATAAGGTGTCCTCCACCAAGTGGAAGAACCTCTACACAAAATTACCAGAGCATGAAAAAAGCAACCCCCATAAACATTGCTATTGGAAGTGGCGAAATCTGCAGCATTCCCTGATTCACTGCACAGGTGTTGATGGCCTGTTCCAGAGGGAATTACAAACACAAGTTGAAAAGAACAGGGCTGTGTTGGAGAGACTATTGGATGTCACACTATTTTTGGCCTCTCGAAACTTGGCTTTCAGGGGACACACCAATGAGCTTGGAGATGTCCACAATGGAAATTTTTTAGGTCTGCTTGAGCTTATTGCTAGATATGATTCCATCGTGCGAAAGCATCTAGAAAAAGTAAAACAGTACAGACAGAGAGGGGAACGTTTACCAGCGCATTATTTGTCATGGCGATCTCAAAACAAGTTCATTGACCTTTGTGGCAGTCATGTTCTGAACTCTATTCTCGGCGAGAGACTACAGTCCATCTATTTCTCCATAATATGTGATGCGACCCAAGATATAGCCCATGTCGAACAGAACGTCCTGCTTCTGAGGTACGTTTCAAACTCGCAAGGCAATGAATGGACTATAAATGAACGCTTTATTGAGTTTGTGGACTTCGCCAAAAAGACAGGGCAAGAAGTCGCTGCCATGATAAATGAATCACTAGAAAGGCATGGTATCAACATTGCCGACTGCCGAGGACAGGGCTATGATAACGGCAGTAATATGTCTGGAAAGGTGAAAGGTGTGCAAGCCCAGATTGCCCGAGAAAATCCTTTGGCTACATTTTCACCCTGTGCATCGCATACACTGAATTTAGTAGGTGTACATACTGCCCAGTCATGCAAAGAAATGTCAACCTATTTCGGATGTGTCAACCGCCTCTACACCCTCTTTAGCACCAGTCCAGAACGGTGGTCTGTGTTTAAAGAAAAGACAGGATGCTCCCTTCACCGCCTGAGTGATACACGTTGGAGTGCGCACATTGACGCTGTAAGACCTATTGCTCTCCACCTCCCCAGTGTGATTGAAGCACTTGATTGCATAATATCATCCTGCAAATTAACCAGCCTTATCAGATGCACAAGGACTGAGAGAATATTTCACCTCATTCCCAGCTGATGTCATGTGCACAATCTGGGTGAAAATACTACAACACATTGAAGATCGAAATGTGCTCTTGCAGAGTGGCAGCTTATCTCTTGATCAAGAAGCTGCAAACATTGAAGCTCTCCAGCAGGAAGTCATTTCACTGAGAAACAACTGGGATTCAATGCTTATTGAAGCGCAGAATATAGCCCAAGCAATGGGAATCCAACCTGAGTTCATCCAAAGCAGGCAGGGGAAGCGCCAGCGCACTGAAGAAGGCTCAGATGCACATGAGATGTAACATTTAGGAATTCTGTATTTTATGTTGCAGTGGACATCATAATCGCACAGCTGACTTCCAGATTTCAGTCAATCAGGAATATCTGTGACGATTTCAAGGGACTACTTAAGTTCAGGGAGCTGAGTGAGGAGGACCTCAAGTCATCATGTAAAACTTTGTTCACAAAATATTCCAAGGATCTATCTGAAGATTTTGAGACACAGATGCTCCATCTGAAGAAGGTATACAGTGCCACCTTCTCAGGATCGTTACCACCCATGGAGTTGCTCAACCAGATTTACGAAATGAAGCTTGAGAGCATTTATGGTGACATTTGTATTGCTCTAAGAATATTTTGCACCTTACCAGTTACTGTGGCCGGAGGAGAGAGATCGTTCAGTAGACTGAAAATAATAAAGAACTATTTGCGCTCCACAATGAGCCAGGAGAGGCTCAATAACCTGGCTATACTTGCCATAGAGTGTGAACTGGCCAAACAGATAGACTTCAAAGACATCATAAAGGACTTTGCACAAGGAAAAACAAGGAGGATGGCTGTTTAAAAAGCAAAGACTAAGCTTGAAGTAGAACTATTATATCAAGCGCTTTGTCAACCTTGATATGTGTGTCTGTTGCTGCAGCCTTGCTTTAGTGTGTCTTTAGCCCATGCCTCTGATACCTTGGATAATACATGTTGACCCATACTATAATTGCAGCAATGTTTTTTTTTTCTTAAGGTCAAGCTTGCATTGATGATGCAGTTTTAATGTTAGTTCTGTTCTGTTTTATTATTATTTATTTATTATGTTCTAAGGCCTGTTTACAAAAAGGCAAATGCTATATTTTATTTTCCTTTTCACACATACAGATTTTGAAAATGTATCTTTCAGCCCCATTTGTTTCTTGTTTATGCTTAATTTTTTTGAAGAATAAAGATGCATTTAAAAGTTCTCCCCTAAGTGTGTTTGTCTTTGTGTGTCCGAGTGTGTAGCCCCGTTCACTGTGTTAGTCTCTCTCCAAATACATGTGTATGTGAATTAGCGCATCATGCACATTGATACGAGTTCAGTAAGAGTAAAGGGGGCCCATTGACTGGACCTTTCCAGGGGTCCAGTCATTTGTCTGGGCGGGCCTGTCTGCACATAGCAAACAAAATTGCACAACTGTAAGGTCAGTGTCTGTTAGATTTTTGTAGTCAAATAAGTAGTTGTTTATTTCTTTACTACGATAACAGCGTAGTAACGACGGAAAAAGTAATTAGTTAGATCACGCCGTTACTGAAAAAAGAACGGTGTTACCTAACGCCGTTATTTTAAACGCCGTTATTCCCAACACTGACACTGACGGACCTCTAATAAAGGCTGCACTGTGTCCCACTGCTACGATGACACCATAGTCACGCAGTAGCCGCGGCCAGCGATGGCAACACGGGGGAATAAATGATGAAAAACAATCAAAAAGAAGCAAAGCTACATTATAACATACAGGTAGCTGTTCAGTTCAGCCTCATTAGCCTGCTGGTCTATAAGACCATGTAGCTACAGCATGAGCATCTCCCCTACCTACAGCTGTTGTATGTGTCAGTAGTAGATTGTGATGTCCTCTGACACTCATCAATCATCTGAGCCACAGCTCTACAAACATTTAAGAGTGTTGCCTCCCTGCCTGAAGAGTTTGATGTGATAGTAGTCACTTTCAAATATTTTAGTTTTAAACACATTATGTTATGTAGCATAATATCTGGTTTTACAATGTTTACATTTTGCACTTTATACTCACATTTCTACTTTTTAAAATAGCTGACATGTAAAACCAGTAATTCTCATCATATTCATATTTTATATCTTAAAGTTCAGTACTTAAATGTGTCAGGGCCTTTGTTGATCCAATTGTTTACTTTTTATGTATGGTTGTGTCTCTACAATATGTTTACATCTTACAAGATGTTTGCTGTAGCCCTGCCAAAGGAGTTTATCGTGAAAGAAGTCAGAGCTTTTATTTTTATTTACAATATTTTCAATAGGTTACAAGGCAAGCTATCTTATGTTGTTTAGTTAGGTGCAGTTAAAACATGATTGTGAAGTTAAATGTTTATACAGTATTTAAATGTGATTCAATGTTCTCTTATCACAATATGCTAATAAACAACATTGTATAGTTTAACTAATGAACACTCTGGTTTCTTCAAGCTTCAGCAGTATCACACTATATCGTGGTCAATATTGATATCGATCAATATCGAAAGAATAATCGTGATAATATTTTTTGCCATGTCGCCCAGCCCTACATTGGCATCTTTGAGCATAATAACACCAATATGTTCGCTGCGCCTCCCGTGACCCTGGGCAGTGACCACCTTGACGAGGTATATCTCGATTGTTTGCGTTTATAGAATGGCTTATGGACATATGCTGCCGGTTGTTGCTGTATGGAACAGTTTTATAGCGATACCAGTGAGTATATGTGTTGGATGGCCGCGTTTGTTTAGGATGTCTGGGGATTTTCGGCGCCAGTCGCCAAACGTGGGCGTTCGCTTACAATGAGATGTATGGCACCACGCGGTGTGTTTGTGAATCGCAGTGTCGCTTAACAGTGTCTATCTTTTAGAGATAACGACTCGGGGGGAAATAAGTCCGCTGGAAACTTCAGGAAGGGCTTGCCTTAGTTCAAGTTGCTGAAATGTAAGTGTTATAAGTCAATGTGTATAATGAGTCATTTACTGTTTACATTATTAAATGACCTGTTAATGTTTATAGTGGCGAAATGTGTATGTAACATGTTATTTTACATTCCCTATTTACAGTCATGCCACTGCCGTATTTTATAGGCTAGTATTTTATAGGTTAGACATTTTCTGGGGGAACACTGAACTCCTAATATATGATAGACCTACATGGCTTAATAGGCCTATCTGGATTCATTTTACACAAACACATTCGTTCTCCTTACCCCAAGTGAAGGAGTTCAAGTACCTCGGGGTCTTGTTTGCGAGTGAGGGAACAATGGAGCGTGAGATTGGCCGTAGAATCGGAGCAGCAGGGGCGGTTTTGCACTCGCTTTACCGCACTGTTGTGACGAAAAGAGAGCTGAGTCGTAAGGCAAAGCTTTCGATCTACCGGGCGATCTTTGTTCCTACCCTCACCTATGGTCATGAAGGCTGGGTAATGACCGAAAGAACGAGGTCGCGGGTACAAGCGGCCGAAATGGGCTTTCTCAGGAGGGTGGCTGGCGTCTCCCTTAGAGATAGGGTGAGAAGCTCAGTCATTCGTGAGGAACTCGGGGCAGAGCCGCTACTCCTTTGCGTTGAAAGGAGCCAGTTGAGGTGGTTCGGGCATCTGGTAAGGATGCCCCCAGGGCGCCTCCCTAGGGAGGTGTTCCAGGAGCGTCCAGCTGGGAGGAGGCCTCGGGGAAGACCCAGGACTAGGTGGAGGGATTATATTTCCACGCTGGCCTGGGAACGCCTCGGGATCCCCCAGTCAGAGCTGGTTGAAGTGGCCCGGGAAAGAGAAGTTTGGGGTTCCCTGCTCAAGCTGCTGCCCCCGCGACCCGATTTCGGATAAGCGGTTAAAGATGATGATGATGATGATGATGATGACATTCGTTCTCGCACTTCATACATGTGCCGACGGGAGTCGCCGTTTCTCCTTTCTGTGCGTACACATGGGTCAGAGTTTGCGTGGAGGATCGCACATCTTCCCATCAAGTTTGGTTTTTATAAATCCCAATGTTTGTGCACAAATTGGCGTGTGCCCTCTTCTGAGCGTACGCCACGTTTATAAATCAGGCCCCAGGACAGTTGGCCGGCCATTTGCTGCTTCCCGAAGTGGTAGATATAGGTAGGCTACACACACTCACCTGCCTGCTTTTTTTTTAAAGAGGGTTGGATATCAAGGACAATGACATGAACATGCTGTACAAAATAGGCCTGTGTGCTGAATAGGCTACATGTTCATAATAGGCAAGGAGAGTGGTGTGCTACTGTCAACTCGAGACCAACTCCGCCGTCCCACCCTCCTTAGCCGCCTTTTATTCACATCAAATGGTGTTTACAAGCCTCGTGTGTGTGCGTGTCTGCTAACGATTAGTGATGCTGGGAACTTCCTGTTTATCCCAGCTGGGGTATTGTCAGCGTTTCCTGCCTGCCTGGGAACCGACAGCCTCGGTCAGCCAGGTCATGGGAATCTTCAGATAGTACATAGTTCAAAACAAGATGTGGTTATATAAGTTCCCTTCGGAGCATATGTTTACACAATGAAAAATCCAACTCTCACACCTAACATAAATGGCCATTATCCCGGAATTAAAACACTGTGGAGTTTTAGTACCCTTAATAATATTTAATGTGGCCTATATTCGCGTGCAAACCATGTGGCTTTGTTTCAGATAAAGGCCTATTGCAAATATAAAATAAATTCGCACATAGGCAAACCCTTTTACACAAAATAAATAAATCCAACTAGCCTATGGGTTTTGTTAACGAGATAATGGAACGTCGGATTTATGGCATTATGAGTCGTTTTCATATCAAAAGGAAAGGCATGAAAAGGTTGTGGTTATAATAAGGTTAGACGAATGGAAAATATTCCTTTTACCTTGACCACCAATTATTTGCGAGTTAACCGCAATAGAATGCAGCTAAAAAAAATGTCTTACAAGTGCGACAAAATGTTATGTTATGAGCTCAATGCACGCTAGTTGGGGAAATACTGTTACGTTAGGGCAGTGCTTCTCAAATCGTGGGGCGTGAGTTGTCAGACGGGGGGGGGGGGTACGGGTGGCCTTGATTTCCAACTGACCATAGCGAGCGCGATGTGTGCTTGTGTATAGTAATAAACGCACGAAAGCACCGCGATTTGCAGTAAATAAATGTCCACATGTGTCTCTGTAGGCTATTTAAAAAGAAATCAAGCAAGTAGACTAATAATAATGTAACCGGGTGGTACAGTTAATATCTTTATGAATATAACACTTTCAGTTGCAGTACTTGGGAATGGGATTGCGGGTGGTTTGCAACGGGTAGTGTGTCCGTCTGGTCACAGGGTGGCAGAGTCAAATGCCTCGTTTCCACCGAGTAGAGCGGGTCGGATCGGAACGGCTCAGAGCGGGACAGCTCACTTTTAAGAATCTCGGTGTTGTTTCCACCGCCGACCCTACCCTTACTGGTAGGGCGGGGTTTAGGCTGGACTGCGATAGCCGGCGCCAGAATATGGGTCAAACTATCGGCCTGTGGAACAACTGTGGTCAAGCCAGCGGTCTCTTGTTTTTGCTTGGTCAAACCAGCCGCTTCTTTATTTATTTCCCCCGTGTTGTGAGCACAGAGACGGCTCGGTGCAACTGATAGAGACAGTGAGCGAACAGCGCTGGCTGCGGCAGCTACGTGACATCGTAGCAGTGGGACACAGTGTAGCCAACTGATTCATTTAATGACGAGGAAAAACACCACACAATAAACAGTGCCGCGCTCACATTTTCGCCAAAACTCTCTTCACTCTAGCCGAGGTGACTACAAACGGCGGAAATGATTCAAACCAGCCGCTTCTTTATTTATTCCCCCCGTGTTGTTGTGAGCGTGTATTTACTACTATCTATGGAGTAAACACACAGAGACGGCTCGGCGCAACTCATAGAGACAGTGAGAGAACAGTGCTGGCTGCGGCAGCTACGTGACTATGGGACACAGTGTAACCAACTGATTAATTTATTGACGAGGAAAAACACCACACAATAAACAGAGCTGTGCTCACATTTTCGCCAAAACACAAGACTATCTTCACTCTTGCCGAGATGACAACACATGGCGGAAATGATTCTTTCGGCCAATCAAATGACGGCAGTGTGTAGCTCCGCCTTTTAGGCACCCTTTCAGGCGGCTAATACCCCTACGGAGGAGTACTGAGATTTGGAGCGGCTTAGAGCGGTTAGGTGCGCTTAAACCGTACCCTACCTAACTTTTGGCAAATGAAAAGCCAAACTACCCGGACCGAACCGCTCCGATCCGACCCGCTCTACTCAGTGGAAACGAGGCATTACTATATAGTGCTGCGCCCGATGCATCCTGGTCCCTTCTTCCATTGTTTACCTCTGGACAGCGTTGGTCTTTTCCGTGAAGACGAGGTATATCTCGATTGTTTGCGTTTATAGAATGGCTTATGGACATATGCTGCCGGTTGTTGCTGTATGGAACAGTTTTATAGCGATACCAGTGAGTATATGTGTTGGGTGGCCGCGTTTGTTTAGGATGTCTGGGGATTTTCGGCGCCAGTCGCCAAACGTGGGCGTTCGCTTACAATGAGATGTATGGCACCACGCGGTGTGTTTGTGAATCGCAGTGTCGCTTAACAGTGTCTATCTTTTAGAAATAACGACTCGGGGGGAAATAAGTCCGCTGGAAACTTCAGGAAGGGCTTGCCTTAGTTCAAGTTGCTGAAATGTAAGTGTTATAAGTCAATGTGTATAATGAGTCATTTACTGTTTACATTATTAAATGACCTGTTAATGTTTATAGTGGCGAAATGTGTATGTAACATGTTATTTTACATTCCCTATTTACAGTCATGCCACTGCCGTATTTTATAGGCTAGTATTTTATAGGTTAGTATTTTACAGGTTAGTATTTTATAGGCTAGTATTTTATAGGCTAGTATTTTATAGGCTAGTATACTGTATTTTTCCATTGTAGTATTTACTTTATTCATTTATTTTATAATTAGGTCTCCTAGAGTTAAATTGAAGTGCAGCTGTTGAGCACTGAAGGATAAAGAAAGTCTTTAAATTGAATTATTACACTCTATCACAATAATTGAAATAATGTGTTCCATAATAAATGAATGCTACAAAAACCCCAAATTCATTGTGTCCTTTGTGGCATCTAATTCCACGGGCTACAATAACATTAATGAATTATAGGTTATCGCATCACAGAAGCATATTGGCCGATAAAAAAACGCCACCTTAACTATGTTTACAGTTTAAAAATGTTTTGAATGAAATGCAAACCTCCGTTAATCATTTGCTCTTGTTTCTCATCATTCACAGACTGAGTAGTCTTGTTTAAATGTTACAAATTGAGCTAATAAACTGAACTTCGAATTTGTTTTAAATTGCTGCAGAAGTTATCTCAGCTAATGTTATAATCTAACATCTAATTTGATAATAAGGTGATCGTATGCAGAATGCTCGTGCCAGAAACTCATACAGTGGTTTTATACAGGTAAATAAATACATATTAGCAGGTTCTCAACAGTATTTCAACTTAGGTGGGGGGGGGGGGGCGCGAAAAAATGACAGAAAATAATTGAGAACCACTGCGTTACGGTAAATTGATTATGATCAGTTGACATTATTTTCCAAACTGGCAAAACCACATGACTTTTTCACTCTATAAAGCTTAAATGTAGCTAGCTATGGTGGGTGTATGTCCCCTTTTTAAGTGCATGTGAGTCAATCGCCATGTGGTAGATTTCTACACAACGCCTGACACCAACTTCTGCTCACACTCGAGCTGTTGAACTTACTTTTAAATGTCGTTAGGGTCCAATTGCACTGGAGGCGGAAACATGAGTAGTCCTACAAGTGAGCAAAC
This sequence comes from Hyperoplus immaculatus, assembly GCA_949357725.1. Classification (NCBI taxonomy): domain Eukaryota; kingdom Metazoa; phylum Chordata; class Actinopteri; order Uranoscopiformes; family Ammodytidae; genus Hyperoplus; species Hyperoplus immaculatus. The sequence continues at coordinate 21,896,624 of OX442354.1, read as the reverse complement.
AACTGCTCCGTATATTTCTATTTGTGGCGTTCAATAATCCATATTCCCATTAGTGTCCGTCTGGTTTGACCATGGACATATAAAGAAAGGGTTTGACTCGATGTGCAGAATCCTTCCTTCTGCTGATGCGGCTGCATCTGAACTCTCAGCTAAACTTTGCTCCCCCTCTGCCGAGTTGGCTGGTTGGCTCCGACTTCTACTTCTTCTTCTTCTTCTTCGTTTACTTACCTTCAGACTGTATGCCTTTATGGCACAATACTGCCACCCACAGGAGAGAAATATATATATATATATATATATATATATATAATCCAGTGGCCTTTATAAAATCCAGGAACAGTTTTTATAGTCCCAGGCTGGTTCTCAATGGGATTAAGAATGCTCTTTAGTGTAAAATATGTTGTGCCCAGGCTTCAGAGCTGTATACAGCTGTTCCATCTGTTCCATAATAGATATATTTTTATTGGCTGAAAAAATATACATTTTCTTCACTTTTGATTGGATGGGCAGGTCCACCCTTGCCTCTTGGCTACCGCCAGCCCCGCTTGCCATTATGAATCGCCATTCAAAAACAGCTTGATAAAGCTGGGTAGGCTATAATTCGGGGAAACATCTAATTTGCCTGAATTGAGAGTTACACAGTTAAGAAAAAACAATGATGGGCCTGTTAACTAATAACTAATAACTAATTTATATATTTTTTGTAATGTAATGATTATGTTGACATTTTTTAAGAAACCTCAAATTTGGGGGGCCCCTGGGTCATCTCTTTTTCCTTTGTAATAAAAAATAAATAAATTATAAAACTTTTTTTGGGGGGGTACTTGGTGCCCTACGCGCTCTGCATACCCTGCGTATAGGGAGCGGCGGCCCTGGCCAAAGGAGAGGCACCTATTTGCAGACCCATGGGGAAGCGGAGCTCCACCGGAAGCACGACATTTCTTCTTCGTTTTGTTTTACTGGCGGCGATCACCCAGCGTTTCTTCTTCTTTTTGTTTTTTGTTTTCTTTTTTAATTATTCTATCATTTCTATATTCATATTAGGCTATTGAACGATCGATGCTCGTCTGTGACTTTGTCATCACGCAAGTGAACAGTAACGATCGCGTGCAGCCGCAGAATTATATTTCAACCAGACATAAATAGCCTATGTTCAGTGGCACAGACGTTAAAAAACTCCTGTTAATAAATAAATAAATAATGAGATACATACAATACAATAGGTTTATTAATCTGAATGTAGAGCATGTTCACAATGTGTAAGGTGGCCGCATATAAACGGCACGAGGGCTGAGAACTACGCTACTGATCAGATAAATGATCGATCAAACGTAAAATCATCAGGATATGATAAAAACATCCCGATGGAGATTTCTATGGAGTGATTTTGCTTTAAACTGTACAGGGTCGCGTTGTAGCAGTGACACTCTTTCTTCAGTCGGAGCTGCAGTTTTTTTTGTGTTACCTACTACATAGGGTTTTTTTTGTGCTACCTAACACAGGGGTTTTTTTTTGTGCTACCTAACACATAGGGTTTATTTTTTTGTGTTACCTACTACATAGGGGTTTTTTTGTGTTACCTACTACATAGTTTTTTTTTGTGCTACCTAACACATAGGGTTTTTTTTGTGCTACCTAACACAGGGTTTTTTTGTGATACCTACTACATAGGGTTTTTTTGTGCTACCTAACACATAGGGTTTTTTGTGTTACCTACTACATAGGGTTTTTTTGTGTTACCTACTACATAGGTTTTTTTTTGTGCTACCTAACACATAGGTAGCAAAAAAAAACCTATGTGTTAGGTAGCACAAAAGAAACTAACACATAGGGTTTTTTTGTGTTACCTACTACATAGGGTTTTTTTTGTGCTACCTATGTGTTAGGTAGCACAAAAAACCCCTATGTAGTAGGTAACACAAAAAAAACCTATGTGTAATGTTTTAGGTAGCACAAAAAAAACCTATGTAGTAGGTAACACAAAAAAAAACCCTGTGTTAGGTAGCACAAAAAAAACCCTATGTAGTAGGTAACACAAAAAAAACCCTATGTAGTAGGTAACACATATCTATGTAGTAGGTATGTTGTAGCTACTACAATTTTGTGTACCTTATTGTAAAGTGTTACCCAATTATTTGCTAGGACTAGCACATGAAATAACTTGCTACTTGGCAAGAATAGGCCAAGCGCCTCAAACCTGTAACTATACCACATAGGTGGAACGATTATAGTGTCAAATGACGTAATCAGCTATGCTATTTGTGTCAATGTATAAGTAATAACTATTTGTCATGAGTTGTTTTTGCTGCAGGTGGATGTGGTGGTGGGGAGGGGTTCATGAGATTAGTTTATTTATTTAGCACACATTAACAATCAATGGTGCAAGGAGGGAACGAAGCCCAATGGGCTTGTACAGAGTTCCACCCCTATCAATAATCACAATGAAATCATATTCAGGCTAACAAATAAACTCTAGAAATGAAGGAGACAAAGTACACAAACACCCAAAACAATCAAAAACAGATGGGAAAAAATGTGATAAATACATGTCAAAGACAACGAAAAAACCAGAAAGAAAAAGAAAAAAGCAAAGGAGAAGACAGGAGGTTATTAGAAGATTCACAAAAAGATAAGGTGTTTTTTAAGCTGCTTTTTAAAGAGTGAGTGGGATGATATGGATCTTAAAAGGGGAGGTAAGACATTCCATAATGCTGGGCCTCTATAATATATACTAAATTGATGATGTGATGTGCGGGAAAAGGGTAAAGATAAGTTGTTATTGGTGCTGTGTCTAGTGCGATATGAATGTACATTAAATGAATAAGTAAACAAAGTCTGAAAGCTTTCCGGGAGATCTTGGTTTCTGTAAATAAACTTGTGAATGAATAAACATATGAGATAGATATTCAATTTGTGAATTGGAAATATATAAAAATGAATAAAAAGTGGTGCTGACGGAGCATATCTATTTGAATGTGAGATGAATCTTAAGAATCGCTTCTGAATAATACATAATTTTTTGAGATGGTTGGGATATGAAGCTGCCCAGACCAGATTACAGTAGTTCAGGAAAGGAAACAAAAAACTCTAATATAAAGTTAAAGTTAAAGATCCATTGACATGCCTTGTAGGGAAATTGGAACTGTTTCCCTGCCTTATAGGGTAAACTGACAGAAGACGAGCTAGGGTGGAGCAAACAGAGATTATATAAACTGTTGCAAGTTTTTGTTCAGCAGACCAAAGGATCAATCTTTGTGCAATAAATAATGTAGCCAAGAGCCAGGACAGTGAAAAGGAGGGGGGAGCTGAAAACTGCAAACTGTGATGAGTGAAACTTGAAAGAGTTAAATTCGAAAGCTGTTCAGGATCTGCCACCGGGAGAGCTAATGAATTATGGGCTGCATATGTGTTTGGTTGGCCACGACAGATAAAGGTATGAATAACTTTCACACAGCATGCTGAGCCAAATTTTGTAGTGAGGACATTGGACACTATTAAAAGAACATTTTAACACAGACTATTGCCAACCAAGCAGTTGACAATTGCTGAATCCACTTAAAAGGAAGCTAAAGCCCCTTTAGGCGGGCCCCAACCCCTTTCATGTAGGATGGTATAAAAGGGAGCGATACACTGTCTTCAGTCTGAATTCATTGAACTCTGCCTGACTCTCCCTTTCTTTGAACCTTCTAAACACTCCAACAGCAGGATAATTTAGAAGCAGATAGATATATTCTTCTTTTACAGTTGGCTAGAATAAATCTATGACCAAATAATTAAAACACAAGATAAATAGTTGATCAATCCACTTTGTAAAGTGATTATAGAATTAGGAAACCAGTAATTCACCCAACAGCAAAATATTACCTTTAAATAGAAACTTTTTTATTAGCAGGTATAAAATCACAGCTCAAAAAGTGAATATCCTAATGTAAACCTTAACTTGGGAGCAGTTGCAGTACATGAAGACCCTTTCTGACTTGGTATATTTATAAACTGTGTATATTTATATCCCCTTACTCTATATGTGAAATGAAGAAGTCATATTGAACGAATGAATAATGAAATAATGAATATGGCCTTCTTTAGCGCTCCAGTCACACACACAACATCTGACATCTGGCTGTGCTTTTGTCATTCAACTGTATGATTGTGCAGTATTTGAGTAGTTGGGAATGAGAACGTGTTGGGTTGTGAGCATCTGTATAAATGTGTTTAAAAAAAGTTTTCGTACTGCACAGTCCTCACAAGGAATGTCCTGACATTAATAAAGATACACATTCAGAAGACAAATTTTACTATAAAAAAAACGGAACACTGTTAAAAGAGAGGACTAATGAAATATTTACAAAGGAGTCAGAGTTTCTGGAGAAAGTGTGTTGTCTAAATCACTTTTTGTCAAAAGCAGTGAATTTGATATCCTGTCACGGTCCCTTACCTGTACGTAGGCTAAAAATCCTGTGTTAATAATCAGTCTAGGTTACGCCATACTCAGCATTAAAGCTCCCATATTATGCAAAATGCACTTTTTCAATGTTTTTGAACATAAATATGGGTCCACGGTGTGCCTAGAGACTGCCAAAGTATCCAAAAAGAAAACTCTCTCCTTTTCTCACTCTCCCCCTTTCTGAAAACCTCCCCCTCTTCCCCCAATATACTCCAGTCAGAATTCTCCCCGTTTCTGACGTCTAAAACGGGAAAGCCACCTCCCCCCACATTAGTAACCAGAAACTTCCACCGTGCAGTAGTCTATGATAACTCCACCCCCCTATTTCTTATTGGTCCACAGCCCCGAGATCCTCTGGAAAAATATTCCTTCACCTCCATCTTGTTTTCCCCGCTAAGCGACAAGATGCCTGTAGCATAAACCAACACAGAATGGTTTTGCTCATAATCCCCTAATTTATCTTAACCACAGCAGTCTATTAATGCCTCGTTTTTAATAACACAACGTATAGGAAGCTACTTGTGCTTTTTTTCAAACAGTGAAACTAAAATAATTGTTTTTATTAGCTTATTAGCTTTGGGACAAGCATCCAGGTTTTGCTCATATTAACATATTTACAGTATATTCCCCACAGCAGTCTGGCAATGCCTCGTTTTTAGCAAGACAAAGCATTGGGAGGTAATAGTGTAGAAGTCAAACTTTGAAACTCATTTTTCCATTGATTTTAGTGATATTTTTAGCCGCTAGCTCCCGAGCTACCTTCGGGAAAAGCATCAATCTTCTGCACATAAAAACCTATTTATATTCCCCACAGCAGTCTGGCAATGCCTCGTTTTTAGCAAGACAAAGCATTGGAAGGTAATAGTGTAGAAGTCAAACTTTGAAACTAATTTTTTCACTGATTTTAGTGATATTTTTAGCCGCTAGCTCCCGAGCTAGCTTCGAGAAAAGGATCGATCTTTTGCTCATAAAACCTATTTAAATTCCCCACAGCAGTCTGGCAATGCCTCGTTTTTAGCAAGACAAAGCATTGGAAGGTAATAGTGTAGAAGTCAAACTAATTTTTTCACTGATTTTAGTGATATTTTTAGCCGCTAGCTCCCGAGCTAGCTTCGGGAAAAGCATCGATATTTTGCTCATAAAAACCTATTTATATTCCCCACAGCAGTCTGGCAAAGCCTCGTTTTTAGCAAGACAAAGCATTAGAAGGTAAAAGTGTAGAAGTCAAACTATGAAACTAATATTTTCACTGATTTAAGGGTTATTTTTAACCGTTAGCCCCCGAATAGCTTCGCAGTAGCCTCCATCTTTTGCTGCATTTTTATTGTGATCATGCCGTTTCCATTAGCTTGTGGCTGCATCTGTATGAACATTCTGGGAACTTGTTTGTTTATCCCAGCTGGCGCATGTCAGCGTGTCTTGACTGCCTGTGGTCAAAAACAGGGACCACGTGGCCCGGTCAGCCACGCCACTGGAAATCTGCAGAGTGTACAAAGTTCAAAACAACATGTGGTTATAGAGTTCACTTCGGAGCACATGTTTACACAATGAAAAAAACAACCCTACAGTCTTTCATGTAGACAAGGGTCGGTAATGTCAAACTGTTCAAAGTGCGGCTGAGCTCCAGCGTTACTAGCACTAGACATGGTTCTTCTCACGGGTAAACCTAACCGTGGTAACAGGCACGGCAAGCTATGGACCTATGGACAGAGGGCGAGGCCGATGGCTTCGCTTCCGGACAGGGGCGGGGGGAGCTCATAGATTGTGTATAAAACGAGGGGAGCTGCAGCTCGGTTTCAAAAATAGGCCATCGTGAGATTAGCTGAAAATCAGGATATAGAGGCATACTACAATAAAAGATCTGAACGGTTTTTTCAGCAAACAACTAAAGAAAAACGTATGGGGGACCTCTAAGACCATATAATATTGACAGAAAAGTGTATAATATGAGACCTTTAAAACTTATTATTTCTGTATTTTGAAAGAGTTCTAGATTGAGGCTCATGAAATCAGGAAAAATAATTTGACTTTCCTTTTTAAGAAAGATTACTAACACAACTAACAGGACCTTCACAAAGAGGAAGTGTGAGTATCATAATATGGGTTTTTGTGAGAGTGTGGTTATAATGGTATCAGCAGGTAAAAAAGCCTGAACAATTAGCACATTGAAAACAAGTAGGGACCTATGGACACCATTTAAAGAGAACATGTATGAGATAAGACTTACTGTTAAGGCCAGGACACACCAGTCCGACTACCCGAAAATGGTGACTGCCGATTCAGGGAGCTCCAGTCTTCCCGTCGCGGCCGAAAAAGTGCAAAGAACACACCAAACCGACTGTTGCCTTTCCGTACGCTCTGCGCTTGCGCGGGACGTAATGTCTCCATAACAGCAGGCGGCGCTAATCTGTATTGAAAAAATACGGAAGCCGGAAAATGATGGGACGGCTCTCTAACATAGATAGAAATACGTATTTATATTTATGGACCATAAAGAGCACCATTTTTAGCAAAGAGTGTCGAGCATGGTGTCGAGCAGTCAACAAGGGTTGATGCACGTGAGTACTCGCTGAACAAAACAAACAAACAAACACATTAAAACGATGGCTAACTGTTGTTAGCTGTTTGTGCTACCCGCCTCACTTCCGGGCTTCACTGATTCGCTAGCCCTCCACAAATCAAATTGCTCAAACTGAAAGACTGTCCGCCGCCGATTCAATCGGCTCAAAAGAAGCCCGACGACATCAACTATGACCGATTTCACGGCACACACCAAACAAATTCGTGTCTCCGTCCCCTCGAAACTCTACGACGGCGATTATCGGACCGGTGTGTCCGGGCCTTTAGACACATCTAGGGCCTGTTGACACCATTAGAAAGGAAACATGGAGGATAATATTACAATTTAACATGATAAGGAAAATACTGTATGTACAATTGACCAAAAATAAAGGTGAAAATATTTGTTCATTTTGCAATTAAAACTTTACAAAAATGCCATTCGACACAAATGTGTCCATCAATTTTCAAAATCAGAAAGATTATTAATTTTAATAAAGAAATGTACCATTTAACTCACTGGGAGAACCTGAAGAAGGGATAGTTTCACAGCATTGTGTTTTTATATGTAGTATTGTATAGTTTTGTTTGCACCATTGTGATGTACCACGATTAGCAGTGACGTGCGGTCAGGGTAGGCAAGGTAGGCAGTGCCTACCCTGGCGCCGTGTAAAAATAAAATAAAATAAAATATTTTTTTATTTAATAAACTTATATTTGTATTATTACTGTTAATTATTTCGATCTTTACATGTAATCCGCGATTACTTTTTAAAAAGTGTAGACGTTTTGATTAGAAAGGTGGCAGTTAGTAAGTTACGCCAAAGAAATAATGTGCTTTTGCTGTTTCCCATTCATTGTGTACGGCAAAGAATCAGTGCTTTTGCGCCTATTCATTGTGGACGGCAAGAAAAAAAAAGTTTTCGCGCATGCGCACTTGATTCTGTATTATTTAACATGTACGCAAATAAGCGGAATTCTTTGTGCTTTTTTTACGTAAATGGTATGCCACATAAGCCTTTACGTTACATATCATTCATGGACCAATTAAAATCGAGATATTACTAGACATTTACGCAGTTTAGGCCAACGTCATTACGTTGGCTATGCTCATTCACGTCGCGTTACCCCCGCAGATTTTTAAGTCAACATTGCAGCTGCCGTGTCCGTGCCCGCAGATATTTCAGACTGGAGGAATTTTAACAAATTGGATTATAATTTAAAAAGGAACAGAATGAATAGCAAGAGAAAGGCCTGCGCCAGCCTTGGACGGTGTACTGCAGCAACAGGGACAAACAATGTTCGAGCATTTCAAACGGACAGGTAGCCTACATGAACGGAAGGATGCTAGCTAGCTGTGCTGTCAGTCAGACTGTCACTGGATTACTATCGTCTTGCTTATTTCTACAGCCAGGGAGTCAGATTGGTGAGTCAGAAACTTTTTGGGGGGTTATTTAATAATAAAGTTGGATGAATTGATACCGAGTGCAATCCATTCTGCATTTTATATTCAATTGAGCAGTTGTGTTTTCATTGTTACTGACGGACAAACCTAAGCTCTGCAATGTGGATAAATGGTTACATTCTGATGCTGGACAGGTCCATATGGGACATATGCTACTGGTACTTTATCTATTAAGATAAAGTTTATGGAGTGGAGTTGCCATCAGTTATGCTGTAGTCCTATATAATGATGAATGCTGTCTTTTATTTTTAAATTGAATAGAAGTAGTAGTTTGAATCGGCGAAGGTTTGACTTGTTGCCTTACGTTTTTTCGGCCCTCGGTGTGACGGGTCCGTTAAGTCGATGGATGCGATGTTTAAACAGACCAAACTACAGTAGGCTACGGGCAAACCTGAAGTCACCGTCGTGACATTTCATATACGTCCCGTGTGTGTGAGTGAGTGAGTGAGTGAGTGAGAGAGAAAGAAAGAAAGGGAGGAACTTATTTGAAATCGGCCGTGCGTGCCTGTTTGTTGTTTATTGTTTTTGATTTAACAATATATAGGTTTAGAGAAATCTGGCTTTCAGAACTCAGTGCCTACCCACTCACTGACCTCACCGCACGTCACTGACGATTAGGCTGTGCCCCCTGCTTGGTATTCCCATACCAAAGCAGTTCCCCGATTCTGAGTGGCACTGGGCATATCCAATAGTTTTAAATTTCAATAGACACCCGTCTTCAAGTGAAGGAACGTTTGTCTATTGAGCGATTTCAGACCTTCTGTACAATAATAATGAAGTACGATGATCTAGTACAGGGGTGTCCAAACTACGGCCCGCGACCGCTTTTTACTGGTCCGCGGCCGATTTTAAAAATATCATGTAATATGGTAGACTGGAAATCCAGACCCTGATATCTTGAACGATAGAGGGTCTGGCCACGATCAATATTAATTTCCAACTCAAGGGGCGGCTCCTACTCGTGCATTTCAAATGCCACTGCACGCAGTTGGATAGCACTACAACCAATCAGAGCGATGCAGAAGGCGACTTAAGCCCCTTTCGTTTAGCGAACAGCTGTTAAACTGTTAAATTAAACGTTTGCCGTTGTCGGTCGGCAAAATAGAACATTCCACTTACTTGCTAATGAAAGATTTGAGTGCCGTCTTCCAAATCGTTAAGGGTCGAGGCCAAAGTCTCAAACTCACACAACATATCCGCAGCCATCTTTGATGTTTACTATCACGGCTTCGACGTCGCATGCACGTCACTGTCGTCATCCGGTTACGTCCCCCCCAGAGCACCATACAAAGGGCTTTGGCGCGCCCATATTAGATAGAACCAATTGAAACCACCAGCCAGATTTTTGGCTTTCTTGATAAAGCTTCAACGGAGCGTGTCCAGACCAACACGCGCAGCAAATTTAATTTGCCAGCACCTAGTGGCAGGTCTGGGAATGCCAGGCTAGTAATATGGCCCTTTAAAAAAAAAAAAAAAAAAAAAAGGGGGGTTTTTTGCATTTCTTAGTTAACCCACTAGTGCAGGGGTGTCAAAACTGATTGATTGGCCCGTGGAACATTTAAAAAATATAATGTAATATGTCCCTTTTAATTTTTAAATAATTTAAATGCACTCATTATATTACAGAAAAATATGTCCCATAAAAGAAAAAGAGCACCAAGCCCATCCCAGAGGACCCTGTATAATATTTTATTTTAAATTAATATTATTATGGAAAATCCATGTTTCCTTCTCCAATAGCTTTTAATTCATCCGACACAGTGTCTCCATTTGTTTTCATACAAAATTCTTGAGCTTTAGCCTCTTAATTTCCCTCTCAAAGTGCACCAGATTCATGCATTTCACTTTAAAAACTTTTAAAAAATCTCCCAGGGGGGCATACCCCCCGGCCACCCTTGGAGGGGCGGGATCTCGGCTGGCTACTATTTTCACCCAGCTGGACATTGGACGCAAAAGTAGAAAATACTGGGTGTATCAATGGCATTTAAAAAGAGGGGGAATGTATCTGTTTAATGTGCAAGCAAAGTGTTGCTGTGAAGAAGGATTACAATTTACGAAGACGCTATGAAACTAAACATCACAGCAGCTACATTTCCTGATAAATGTGTTATTTTTGCAAAGTGGCCCGGCCCTTCGTAGATTTTTCTGTATGTGGCCCTCAGTGAAAAAAGTTTGGACACCCCTGATCTAGTAGGACCAGGCTACTGCTGGCCATCTTGCTTACTCAATAAAAAACTGTGAAAATCAACTGGGCAAAATCCTTCTCAATATTAGGGCATGTTACACAATTATGCTTTATAGAAACTATGAGTTGATCTTAGAAAAGTTAAGGGGGCTTAAAAGCAGGGGCTCAATCTCATTTCAGTCTGGTTCATGAACCAAGTCGATGATTCACTCTCTGTGCATTGAACTCTGCCTAACTGCCTGACTTCTTTAAACATTCTCCAAATAGCTAAACAAGTGTTGTGAATGGGGTCCAGCAGACCAGGGAGGACATCTGGCCCAGTCCAGGTCCTTTATTGCACGACACCCGCTAAAAATAAACTATAGTGACACATACATTAGTTTTGCTTGCACTTTTTTGTTCAGTGTCCAAAAAGCCGTTTTGTTGGATCTATCCTTCAAGCCATTTCTTGCTGTGAGCCTATACACTGCCAGAGTCACCGATGCACCACAGCAGGAGAAAAGCAAGAGAGAGGAGAGCGGTCCCTAGAAGGTCTCCGAGGGCTGTGAGGTAGGGTATGGAGTAACTGTCCGGGTCTTTGCCCTTCCGCCATAGACAGTGAACCATGCAGTCGGCCAAACACAGCAGGGAGAAGACCTGAGAGGTAGACACCAAGCATATTGTGAAACAGTGAGATTAAACATACAGAGGATAAATGATCTCATGTCTGACTCACCTGAATCAGGGAAGCAGACAGGAAGCTCACAGTGAAGAGAGGACTGGGCAAAGTGTTGCCTCCTTTCATCAGATGAATAGTGTGTAAGAAGATCAGCTGACCAGGGATGACCAAGAGCAGCAGAACCTGAGCAGAACGATGGTTTGCTCCTGCAATGACAAAGCTTAACATCAGATTTGTGGGGGTGGTGAGAGACATACAACACTGGGCCAGGAACTCAAGTGGTAGAGTGCACCATTATGGTCAACTTGGCCTTAATGGTGCACTCTACCACTTACGCTCCTGAGCTGCCCTCTTGTTTTAAAAGCGTGATCCCTACCTGTACCAAAGAGCCAGCGACAAGGGTTGTAGCAGCTCATGCGGTCTTCAGGAACCTCTCTGGGTGAGTAATTCAAATGCAAATTGGTGGAAATACGACTCGACTGTATGGAGGCAAGGTTTCCTCCAATACCTGCATAGATGAGAAAAGGTCGGGGCAGAGTCAATTGTAAGGTTGAATTTGCATGTTATGGGTGATTTAGCCTTCTGCCTCAGCATACGAATGCAAGTAGCATATAAATTATTCAGCAGCCGTTGAGTTGCATCTAAGGGATTTTTTAGAAGTCACAATGGAGAGTTTAGAACAAAAGGTACCAAAATCGACCCAGATCTTTTTTTATTCCACATATTCTTCTTTGCTCTTAAACCCTGGGGCTTACATTATGCACAATTCAACTCAACTGCAGATAGTAAGGTGGTTCATTTGGGAGTGAAACACAACCACACTAACAGATTTTAGTTTTTATTTGTCAAACTTCGGCGGCTGCTGACTCATGTGACATCCCTTGAGGCAATTAATCAGACTTCCAACAGTTTCCTGTGGGAAAAAATTGTTTTATAGAGCCTTTTCTGCAGTTTTTGTCCATGAGGTCGGTAGCCTCGGTAGTCCATGAGGCCTTGCCACCATCTCCAAAATGTCTCCCATATTTATGACCTATAGGCACAGACATCTGAAAGTGTTTTAAAAGGCAATTTTTAACAGAAAAGTGTTGTACAAGTTAGCTTTGTCAGCACTAACTTTTGATGTCAGTTAGAGGTATTTTAAAAGTGGGGGAGGAGTGTTTTGATGGATCTACTGGTGGGGAGTGCAGGAAGGCCAGTATTCAGCACCCAAGTAATAACCAAGATCCTGACACCCTCTCAAACTGATAAAATGTGAAAGGTTGTTTAGTAACAAATTACCACTATACACCATATTCTTCCCTGACTATTAATCGTTATGGGGATTTTTGTTTGTTTTTTTGATAGCTTCATCCTCACAAAAAGTACATGCATGAATGCACTTTCAAAATAGGACAACTCACCATTTATTACTGGAGCATAAACTATCATTCCTGCCAGGTTTGGATCCGACACAGTCTTGTCCAGGATAAGCCCTCCTAGACTAAAAGAAAGACAACCAAAAACATGCTTTAACAAACTCTGCATATTGTGCTCGCACTTCAACACATTAACATGCAAAACAATACAATCTGGGACAGGAGAACATTTTGAAAGCCCCTGTAGACCCACATCCACAAAATCACTCTAACTATGTTATTTGGGGAATTATATGCCTATGAGTAAGCATCTGAAAAGAGTTGGGCATTTTTTGTTAATCCAAAGCCACACCCACACTGTTAACGAAACTTTGTTTCATTATATATGTTATAACATTTTGATGAAGGTAACACATTACATACTGTCTTGCTATGTACTTTGTTTGACCACGCAAGAGAGGTACTGTGAATGTCCTTGCAGAAAAGGGGTAGAGAGACTCCCACATTCCGTTCAGATAAGAACCTCTGCGCAATTAAAACTCATCTTGCTCATCTTGCAAGAAACTCAAGGACATTGTATGAATTGCAACATCTGTTTTGACTTAATCTTGGACACACAAACCTAGTGTGTTTTCGCATACACCTTTCTCTTGCATATAATCTCTGTACACTGTTCATTTCGTTGTCTCAATCATGATGCCACACTTGTGACGTATGTTGAACCCTTGCTTTTGCTGTTGCAAGTAAAAACTTCGCCTGCTTTGAAGCCTGCCTTGACTCAGATTTCTTTATTGAAACACTTGGGTTGTTTGATATAAGAATTCCTTTAACACACACGGTCTTGGCAAAAGTTCTTCTAGACAGTAAAAACCTTTTTTAAGTTGTATAACAAATTATGAACATTTAATTTAAATCTTTAAAATGTTACAGCACCACTAAGAAACTCAAGTAGTCTGAATGAATGTGCAAGCTTTTTGATGAGTCAGTTACAATACTGATGTGAGTATACCTGCTGATGGCCATTGCCGTAATGATTGGTTCCCAGCCTGTGCGGAGCAGGATGAGACTGGCTGGATGTTTGGAGGCGATAACCACCCAAAAGGGAATCAGGCACAAAAAGAACAGATCCACCAAGTACAACACATACGGGTACAGCTCTGTCAAAAGAAAAGGTTATTTATTTATTTTAAGCCTTTTTATAAGACAGTTTGGAGATACAGGGGTGAAATGGGGCGGAGATGGGAATTCCAGTATCATGAGCGCCATCTGTTGGCCAAAAGGAACATGACATGATCTTTGACTCTTACTTCAACCAGTCTATTATTCTCTGTGCTGGTGTGTGTGTGTGTGTGTGTGTGTGTGTGTGTGTGTGTGTGTGTGTGTGTGTGTGTGTGTGTGTGTGTGTGTGTGTGTGTGTGAGCGTGTGTGCGTTCTGAAATGACCACCTTGTCCTCATCAGTCTTTACCTATGAGGGAGTAGAACCACTGACTGAAGAAAGCCAGCAAGGCAAGAGTGATGAGATCCCCAAAGCTTGCTGCCATGGGTGTAGCCACATTGTCAGGGTTGATTCCCATCCTTTTGGAGCCAATGATCACTCCCACCATAATAATACCTAGAGAAGGTTAAAAAACAAGGGAAAGCTCTTAATCTATGTGGTGACATGGGGTCAGCCCTTGCGGGGATTTATATTGTCTGCAAAAACTGATACACTGAGGCTTTAAATACTTACCTGAATGGAAGTAGAATAACTCCAAACTCTTTATTTAGGTAAGTATAGCTGCCTCTTTATTTTGATTACAGAGAAAATAAACGTGATGTAAGGGCCAAAAGGAAAGTAAAGGGAGACTTAGAAGTATCACTTGTGAATGTAGCTCCCTACGCCTTGCTACACCTCTGCTCTGACTCTGTGGCACTGAAGGTGTAATAATAATCAGTCTATGACGAAATTGTAAAATGGTAGGCTATTCAGAAGACATGCTTCAACCAAGAGTTATAAACCCCATTCAGAATGGATTTGAATGTTGTGCCTTGCCGCAATCATCATACTCTTGTGAGGGCAGAATTATTTGCAGTAATGTATTTCTCTGTGAGTTTAGTCTTCTACTACAGATATGTCGAAAATATAAAATTTCTCGACAACTCCCATTTGTAGAATAATTTCTATCGGGAGAGCATCGTTCTTAACCAAAAGAAGAAGAAAAGTTTCTGAAAAAGTGTTTTACCTCTAGGTAATTCGGAGTCTTTGAGAACAGTAACGAGAATTGATTTGTGTCTGCCTAATACAGAAACAGCCGTGACGAATGGAGATGTACAGAGCTGAGGAAGAACAAGAGATAATGGATTTCACAGAAACCCAGGGGTTGACAGCTGCCTGGGTATGTATAATGCATGTGTTAGAGCTAATTAAACGTCCAGGGGTTAAAGGGGAAGCAGAGAAGGAGAAACTGGGGCAACAAGGGGGTTTTAGATGATGTTATGGTGATGTGTGTAACTGAGTTGTGCACCTGTGTAATGTTTTTACACTCAAAGATATAAGGTCGAGAACAGTGATTAAAGTTGGCGTTGTTACCTTGCAGCATTGAGGCAATGACAGTGGTGGAAACACTGGCCGAACACAGGAGCATCACGTGATGAAAGGGCATCTCTCCTTCTGCCATCCATCCCAACAATGTTGCTATCAGAGAGGCTAACAGGCCGAGCACCGTGGCCTGTAGCTGTGAAAATGAGGGTAGGAGTAAAACATATCCACAGGTTGTGGTGGATTTCAAAAGAATTAAGCAAATGTCTTATGATAAAGAAATGGTGAACCCGGCAGATTAAATCCACATATTTCCGTGTAAAGTTTATTTTCTCAAATGAAAACAAGGTACCTGCTTGAGCGCCAGGTTCCCAACGATCAACATCCACTTATCTCTGGCAGGCTCCAGTTTTCCTGCATTCACCTAACAATATCAGATACATATTAACAAAAGTAAAACTTTACACTTCCATGACGACTGAGTACACTCAATTTGCTGATGAATTATCTGGCACAGAAGACATTTTAAGCCATGGTATACAGAAAGGATGCTCATTAGGATTTACCGCTATTTACATGCAGGATGTCATTAAACATATCAGATCTGTGTGTGTGTGTGTGTGTGTGTGTGTGTGTGTGTGTGTGTGTGTGTGTGTGTGTGTGTGTGTTTGTGTGTGTGTGTGTGTGTGTGTGTGTGTGTGTGTGTGTGTGTGTGTGTGTTAGGGTCAGCTATGGGGACACTACAGGATAGCCTTAACTGGATTATATAGATGGACAAAAGCCATCGTCCAGACTGAGGGACGCCTCAAGTTTTGAGTAATGTACCCATCGCCAAATAAACTTAGAAAGTTGGATGATGTAAATTGTTTTCAGCCAATTCGAATGGACCAGGTCTTGGCAAAATGTAAAATTGACAGGACAAGGGGGTAAGTCCGATTAATTGGACTTTAAGAAAGGGATGCACAGAGGCAAAGACAGGTTTTTTCCTGGTGGGATCTCAATGCATATTTCACAATCAAATGCTTATTAAGATTTATTGTTATGGAATTGGTAACCAGATGTCGGCTAGTCCAGACTGACGCAAGGCTTGAGAAAAATGCTGTTTAAATAAAAGATCCCCTACAACCCATCCGCCTTGTCTCAGCGGATTCATAGTATCAACCAAACTTCACTTTTGATGGAAGAAGTCCACAAAGATACTTCACTGATGAAGATTATTCAATATGATTGAAAGCTTCAGAACATATACTAAATTAATCTTGATGTGAGAGTATTTGGTAAACTGATGCTTCCAGTCAGGAATTAACTTGGAACCTCAAAGGAACATATTGGATTATTTTCTTTTTTCTTTCTGCATTGGCATCAATAATTTAGCTATGCTGTACACTCCTTTAGAATCCAATTTATAAAATCAGTCCAGCATAAATAGAAACACTCTTTAAAAGATGAATAATTAGATTGCTTGTAGCCATCGAAGAAGCCTAAATACACTCAACAAAAATATAAACGCAACACTTTTGTTTTTGCTCCCATTTTTCATGAGATGGACTTAAAGATCTAAAATTCATTCCAGATACACAATATTACCATTTCTCTCAAACATTGTTCACAAATCTGTCTAAATGTGTAATAGTGAGCACTTCTGCTTTGCTGAGATAATCCATCCCACCTCACAGGTGTGCCACATCAAGATGCTGATCTGACATCATGATTAGTGCACAGGTGTGCCTTAGACTGTCCACAATAAAAGGCCACTCTGAAATGTGCAGTTTTTTGCTTTATTGGGGGTCTGGGGACTCAGAACCAGTCAGTATCTGGTGTGACCACCATTTGCCTCATGCAGTGCAACACATCTTCTTCGCATAGAGTTTATCAGATTGTCAATTGTGGCCTGTGGAATGTTGGTCCACTCCTCTTCAATGGCTGTGCGAAGTTGCTGGATACTAGTGGGAAGTGGTGCACGCTGTCGTATACGCCGGTCAAGCATATCCCAAACATGCTCAATGGGTGACATGTCCGGTGAGTATGCTGGCCATGCAAGAACTGGGACATTTTCAGCTTCCAAGAATTGTGTACAGATCCTTGCAACATGGGGCCCGTGCATTATCTTGCTGAAACGTGAGGTGATGTTCATGGATGTATGGCACAACAATGGGCCTCAGGATCTCATCACGGTATCTCTGTGCATTCAAAATGCCATCAATAAAATGCACCTGTGTTCTTCGTCCATAACAGATGCCTGCCCATACCATAACCCCACCACCACCATGGGCCACTCGATCCACAACATTGACATCAGCAAAGCGCTCACCCACACGACGCCACACACGCTGTCTGCCATCTGCCCTGAACAATGTAAACCGAGATTCATCCGTGAAGAGAACACCTCTCCAACATGCCAGACGCCATCGAATGTGAGCATTTGCCCACTCAAGTCTGTTACGGCGACAAGCTGGAGTCAGGTCAAGACCCCGATGAGGACGACGAGCATGCAGTTGAGCTTCCCTGAGACGGTTTCTGACAGTTTGTGCAGAAATTGTTTGGTTATGCAAACCAATTGTTTCAGCAGCTGTCTCAGTGGCTGGTCTCAGACGATCTTGGAGGTGAACCTGCTGGATGTGGAGGCCCTGGGCTGGTGTGGTTACACGTGGTCTGCGGTTGTGAGGCCGGTTGGATGTACTGCCATATTCTCTGAAACGCCTTTGGAGACGGCTTATGGTGGAGAAATGAACATTCAATGCACGAGCAACAGATCTGGTTGACATTCCTGCTGTCAGCATGCCAATTGCACGCTCCCTCAATGCTTGTGGCATCTGTGGCATTTTGCTGTGAGACAAAACTGCACATTTCAGGGTGGCCTTTTATTGTGGACAGTCTAAGGCACACCTGTGCACTAATCATGACGTCAGATCAGCATCTTGATGTGGCACACCTGTGAGGTGGGATGGATTATCTCAGCAAAGCAGAAGTGCTCACTATCACACATTTAGACAGATTTGTGAACAATGTTTGAGAGAAATGGTAATATTGTGTATCTGGAATGAATTTTAGATCTTTAAGTCCATCTCATGAAAAATGGGAGCAAAAACAAAAGTGTTGCGTTTACATTTTTGTTGAGTGTATTTCTTCTGCAAATTCTACTCAGTCAGATGTATCATATGTCAGATATTCAACAGAATGAGTATATAACATCCCCCCAAAAGTAACCACAGTGCCAATTTTCATGGTAATAAAGGAACACCCAGTGTAACAGTGAAGATAACTGATCTGTTTTTCATAGTTATTGGACACTAATGGACATCTATGGCACAGGCGAATAGCCAACAGGCATTTGACATGATTATGAACAATAGTTATGATGAATATACTATTAACTAAATGCTCTCCTTTTCATGGAAAACATATTTTCAGATTATCTTAATCGTTGGACTATTGTTAGCAGTCATCTGTCCCGCACAACATTGTACTGCAAGTTGGTCTGCTGTTTTGGTCTTCACAGGTTTGTGAGGAGTTTCACGGGAGGCCAGAACATTCTTGACACAAGAAGCCTTAAATGTAATTCTGAGAATGATGTTGATGTTACCAAGTTGCAATTGTCAATCAATTCTTCATTCACTGAAGTGTGTTACTGTAAGAGTTTTTCTTATAAAGTGTGTAGGCTTATGTTCTACATACATCTCACTTATGCCTGATGGTTGTTATGTCAATCTACAATATAATAATATATTAATTATATGCTGCCTTACATTCGGTTTAAAATTAGTAGCATATACTAAAAGTGCTACGAGAAACTTTTAAATATTTCTGAAACAGTCTCATTATTCCGCTCCTTGGGGCACCTTTAATATGTGACATGCATAAATGCATAGAGAAAGAAAGTCAGGCACAGTCAGGACTTGAATGTCAGCCAAACGCAAGGAGGATGTAAACAATTGGGGGTATTGTTTATGAAAGGTAATAAAATGAATGAGAGGAGTAAACTCAGAGGTGAGAAAGAG